>JAVDBV010078732.1:0-14584 GCA_032619315.1 Piper longum | reverse complement strand
GATCTACATTTTGAGATAACCCACGACGACCACCACGGCCGTGATCGCCGCCGGCAACGTCATCGCACCCGGTGGCAACATCATCCCTTTTCGGCCACCCATTGGCCGGACTCCTCCGATCGCCACCACCATGATGTTCCCCGTCCTCTCCTCTGTCGATCACGACCGACGACAACACTAGCGGTGCCGTCGTTGACATTTTCCGACAACGAGCAATGGTCGACCCATCCAACCCATTTACCCTGTTCATGTATGCCAGCCCGTGACCGCGGCGCCCGGTCATATCCGAGTCCGTCTTTCCTGTCCATGTCCACCCAGCCAACCTAACCCATTTTCTAGCCCGGGTTGTTTTAGGCCATTCAGCTTGATTCGGTGTGCTTCATCTTGGTTCGGTCTAGTTCAGCTCATTTTTAGACCATTTTCTTCCGTTCTTACACTGTTTTCGGTAATTCGAGAACTTCTATATTAGTTTAGATGCATATTCACATTGTTTAACATGATTGAATGTTATGATGATTTTTTTTAATTATTATTTTATTTAATAATTAATTATTATTATTTATTTATTTATTTTTATTGATATGTTTATCATATAAGATGAATGTTCACATGATTATTTGTTATTATTAATATTATATTTACTTATGAATATCAGTCTTATTATGGTCACTAAAATTTATTTATTAACTTATTTATTTATTTGTTCATTTTATGCATGTTATTATTTATTTATATTTAATTATGTATTCTTGTATTGAATGACTATGATATTATTAATATTTATTGTTAATGAGTATTAACTATTTTTTGTTTATTTATGTATTTGTTGAATTATTATATGTTATTTATTTATATGTTTACTAACAAGAGTATATAATGATACTTACTCGTGTTTACCTTAATATTTATGTAGTATATTTATATTATTATTTTATGATTAGAGTATTATTTATATTTATGTACTCGCTATTTATCTAATTATCTATGAATACATTTCTTTGTTTATTTATTTATTTATTTATTATTCATATTATGTCTCGATTTCCGTGCCACATGTTTAGTTATAGGTTTCTTAGTATTCTTTTCTTGATATGATGTGTTGATGATATGAGCACACACCACGAATATACATTATATAGAGATGTTAGTATTTTATATAATAGTGGGTTCCGATGTAGGTTTCGGAGTCCGAGCTCGTCATAGAGGTGTATATATGCTTGGAGCTTGGACTACAGGTCCGTAGGACTCTCTCCCTCTCTGTTTGACTCCTTGTGTGTAGTGTTTTATCGTATTTTATATATAAGACGGCATCAACGGAGTTTTATCGGATCCCTTCGATGTCGGGTCATTTAGCCGTGTTTTCTACGCAATTTTAATAAAACTACGAGGATGAGATCCCTTATTAGTTTTCGAACTTAAGCTCCAGAAATATATGATATAAGCCTCTTACCAAGCCTATTATATAAGTACAAGCTATTTTACGGATTTCACGAATAAGAGAATGAGTGGTACGGTGATATTTATGGACCGTGCTAGTACTACTTTGAACCAAGATGTAGTGCAAGTGTATGATAATACTACATAATACAGTGTATTTTCAGAATGTGGCACTAACTTAATTGTTCCTTTTGCCACTCGAGTACAGTAGCGGGTTATATGGAAGGTGTGAGGGCGTAAGCGCTATATGTATGTATGATTATGAGCCGTGCATGCGAGCCGGCATTGATTAAGTATATTTGCTTACTGCCCAGTGTGAGGCAATTCTTGAAGTTTCATATGTTTTCCTTGGTAATGGAATACCCATTTGCCGGTTTCTATTAGTTATTTTTCGGACTAGTAACATTCGTTACTAACGGTTTTTATATAATATATGTAAGTCATGCAAATCTTGAGTCGACTCTGATGGGGGGATAGATAAACGCTACACATACTTGAGCTCAATGCACTTATTTACCTTCTTGCTCTTACTTATATTCGATGTGTTTTGACGGGTATTTAATATTGTCTCCATTCTCATGATACCAAGAAGGTTGTTTCGATATATTTGATTGATTGAGTCGTACTGACCAACCGCTTTAAACATAACTCGACTCGATCACAACAATTCTGATTCGGTTCTTAAGTGAACCGAAATCGGGGTGTTACAAAAAAATATTTCTTTAATATTTTATTAAATACCAGTTAAAAAACCATGACTATCAACAAAAAGCCAAATTTTTGTGAAAATTTTATATAAAAAATGGGTACAATTTAAAATGGTACAAAGGCATGAATTATACTAGATTTTAAAGCAATATGTGGAATAGACGCGGTACAATTAAAATGTACAATTTGATATACACAATTATAGTTCCATCTAAATATATATAATTACATCAAGTGGATAATTTAATATATTGTCATGTATTCTCATATAATAATATAAGAAAACTAGGATTTAAATACTGTTGCATGTTTTCATATAATGAGAAAGCCTATGAATTATGATAAAATTAGAAACAATAAGACTAATAGTAATTACGATTGAGATTAATTTTAAGAAACAACACCTGTCTATACTCTCTACATGACTTCAAGATATTTCACAACTTTGTAAAAATAATTGTCAATAATATAGTTATTACCAATTAATAAAAAGTTACATCAAGTGAATAGTTTACTATATTCTCATACAATAAAAATCCCGTATATTGTAAGAAAATTAGGATTTAATATATCTCATATGTTCTCATATATAATATAAAATCTTATATACCATAAGAAAACTAGAAAAAAAACTTGTATATATATTATCGACACTTCTAAACATTTCACAACTTTGGAGTAGGAAAAAAACCCTAATAACAAAACCATCACTAGTCAACAAGGTATCTCAAGCTCACCTCTCTATTATGTTTACAAAATAACCTTAAATGTGTGTGTGTCTATATATATATATATATATATTATAAAGGGATGTTTCCTAGATGTTGGTTTAAAAATACAAAGTTTAGAGGTGGTCAAGTACGATGTCATTTCATATTTTAAATTTTTGTATGATAGAGACTTACTCAAAAATGTGTTTCAAATAAATGTTGCAAAGCAAAAGTAGAAGAACGAATATGGAATGCTTTGTTAAGTTTCGTGACTTAAAAAAAAAACCCATAAAAAAAGATGGATAAAATGGGTAATTTTTTGGGTTTTTTTTTGTATTACCATGTCGCAAAAGTGAAACCTTTATGTTATAATTGGTAAATAAAGGATTGAATTGGCAAAAGAAAACCCAATTATGATTAGGTCTAGAAAAAGTTTTAATTAGAGGTTAAAAATAACCGGATTGAAATTAGATTTATAATTTAATAGAAATTATGATTAAAAAAATTAAATTTTATGAACCGTCTTAAATAAATAACTGTAAAACCTTATTTTTTGGTTAGGGTTTTACCCGATTTGAGTTTTGCCCTATTTAGATTAATATCGAGTTGGTTCAAGCAAGATCAAACCAAATTAGTTTCAGATTATTAGTATGGGCCAAGATGGTCATATGGCCATGTTATAGTGACTGAGTATGTCTGATATGTAGATGATAAGATCATGAGTTATCAATGTAGATTGAGGCATACAGATTTGTTTGTATATATAGCGAGGATTTTAGGCCTAGATCTAGGCCGTTGTAACGTTAACATCTGTTTGGGATTTTCTGGGTATTTCATTTGCATGCATCATAAGAATTTTTCATCACTTAATTTATGCCCCTATGGGCCCAATTTGATTGAGTTCAGGGTTCAAGGCCCATTTACCTTTCTTACCTTGATTCCATCTTATAGAGTCATTTTTAGAACTCGAGTCAGTTTCGACTTTGGACAGCCTTAACCTGAGCTTTTTCCGTCCATAAGTATGTTGTATATACACATATGTGGACCCCACTAGGCTACTGAGTTGTCGGACACTCAGATTGTGCCACATGGTAAAATATGATCCGTCCACTCAACCCTAACTGCCTATATAAATTTTGAGGTTTTCTCTCGTTTCCGGATTTCCCACCTTTAGCGCCGCAGGCAATTTAGCTTGCCATCGGCAACACCACGCCCCTCCTCCGGCCAGACCATCAGTATGGCTATGATCATCTCGCGGCCGGCTTTCGAGTCGTACCCACGATCGCCACTAGCACCGTCGCAATCACCCTCGGAGACGATCTTTTTGGGGTCGATTTTTGCCACCACCACCACCCGTTCGGGTCATGTTTTGGTGCCGGCGAGCCACCACCGGTCAATCCGACCACCCACGCAGCTACCCCTCACCTATATCTACACTTAGAGACCGACATCAACCTCTGCCGTGGCCGAGATCGCCACCGGCGACGTCGCGACACATGGCGGCAATGCTGCCACTTTCCGGCCATTTTTCGGCCGACCAGCACCCGGATTCGACCAGTCATCACCGCCATGACGTTCTCCGTTCTCCCCTCTTCCGATTGAGACCGACGGCTGCCTCCGCTGCGCCACCATTGGCATTTTCCGGCGATGGCAACGACCACCCCGTTTACCCGGTTCACGGTCCGCTTGCCCACGACCACATCCGCTAGCCCATATCCATGTCCGAGTCCATCTATCCTGTCCAGGTCTGCCCAGCCAACCCAACCCATTTTCCAGCCTGGGGTGATTCAGGCCATTCGGCTTGGTTGGGTTCAGCTCGGTTCGGTCCAGTTCAGCTCAGTTTCAGCCCGTTTTCCGTCGTTTCTCGACCATTTTCGGTAATTTGAGAACCCCTTAAATTAATTTAGATGCATATTCACATGATTTAGCATGATTGAATATTATGATAAATTTTTTTAAATTATTATTTTATTTAATTAATTATTTATTTATTTTTATTTATACGTTTATCATATACGATGAATGTTTACATGATTATTTGTTATTATTAATATTATATTTATTTATGAATATTAGTCTTACTATGGTTACTAAATCTTATTTATTAATTTATTTATTTATTTATTCGTTATGTGTATCTTATTATTTATTTGTATTTAATTATGTATTCTTGTGTTTTATGATAGATACTATTATTATTTGTGATTAATGAATATTAACTATTTATTCATTTATTTAATAAATTACAATTTAATTATTAATTAATTAATTGATTATTTATGTGCTTACTAACACAAGTATACATGATAATTATTCGTATTTGCCTCTGTACTTATATAATAGAATTATATTATTATTTTATAATTAGTGTATTTTTTATGTTCATGATTATGTGTTTATTATTTATCTAATTATCCATGAGTACAGTTTCTTGTATTATTTGCGTGCCAAGTGTTTAATTATAAGTTGTTAGTATTGTTTCCTTTATTAGGATGTGTTGATAATATGAGCACATACCACGAGCATGCATCATATAGAGACATTAGTTTTTACTTAACATACTTAGCAGTGGGTGCTGATGTAGGCTTCGAAGTCTGAGCTCGCCTTAGATGTGCAAATACACTTGGAGCTTTGACCACAAGTCCGTAGGACTCTCCTTCTCTACTTGACTCCTTGCATGTAAGATTTAATCAGGTTTTAAACATAGGACGTGATTGGCAGTGTTTTATTGGATCCCTCTGGTGTCGGGTCATTTAGCGGTGTATTATACACAAGTTTAATAAAACAACAAGGATGAGATCCCTTGTTGGTTTTCGAACTTTAGCTCCAGAAATTTATTATACAAACCTCATCCCTAAGCCTATTATATAAGTACGCGTTGTTTTACGATTTCACGAATAAGAGAATGAGTGGTACGGAGATATGTATGGACCGTGCTAGTACTCCTTCAAACCATGAGGTAGTGCAGGTGTATGATGGTATTGCGTAATGCAGCGCATTTCAGAAATATGTGACACTAACTTAATTGTTCCTTTTGCCACTCGAGTACAGTGGCAGGTGATATGGAAGGTGTGAGGGCGTAAGCACTGTATGTATGTATGATTATGATTATGAGCCACGCATGCGAGCCGATATGTGTTAAGTATGTTTGCTTACTGCCCGGTGTGAGAAATTCTTGAAGTTTCATAAGTTTTCGTGGGTAATGGAATACCCATTTGCCCGTTTCTATTAGTTATTTTTCGGACCAGTAACATTTCGTTACTGACAGTTTTCATATAATATATGTAGGTCATGCCAATCCTGAGTCGACTTTGGTGAGAGGACAAATAAACGCTACACACACTTGAGCTCAACCTAATATTTACTTTCTTGCATTTATTTATATTTGATGTATTTTAATGTTTATTTGACAATGTATTCCATTCTCATGACACCAAGAAGGTTATTTCGATCTATTTGATCAATCGAATTGTGCCGACCAATAGCTTTAAACATAAATCGATTTGATCATAACATTTCTAGTTCGGTTCTTAAGTGAACCGAAATCGGGGTGTTACAATAACAGCCTGGTTTTAATTTTTGAATGGGTTGTTGTTCAAAATATTTTTTTAAATTCTTTCCTATATTAGGAGGTTTTCATACAATTCGGGTTCAAAATCATAGGTTTTAAGCTATGTTGCAATTTTTTTTTGTTTTTTTTTCAAAACTAGCTATTGAAGAATTTGGCTGACTCAGGGATGGGTTACAATATGTTATCCGATTTTTTAGACGACCAGTTTGACCTGGGTCAAGGGTTACCAACCAAATATTAACAGATTTTTTAAATCAAATTATAGGATATATTGATATTGAAAATGTGAGTTGAGTTCGTTCTTGTATCACTTTGCCAATTATACAAGAAGTGTACATATAATTAAAAAACCAAAAAAAAGAATTATGTTTCTGGTCAGTATAGACCTATAGTTTCATATTTGTAATTATTATATTACATTTAATTTTACATAATAGTGATCTTATTTGTACTTCTTATTTATAATTTTCGAACATAATTTCATACTAAATCTGATATAACATGCTAAATCCAGTTCAACATGTTGCAACAAAATATATTGGTTATAAATATACTTTATTCATAAGTACTAGGGTCAGTAATTGAGCGAGTCAATTCGTAAGTATTTAGCATTTGACTCGATTTGACTCGACTTTAAACTTGATATTTAAATGTTTGAGTTCGGACTCAACTCAGAAATCAAATTTTACGAGTCGAGTTTGAACATGGAAGCTTTTGACTCTACTCAACATGATTGTAACTCGATCTTAACTTGAATTCAACTCATAGATCAGCTGGAACTCATCTCAATGATATAATATATAATATCAAATTTAATACATCAATATATATCAAGTTTAATATATTATTTTTGTATGTATTGTGGTAAATTTTGTTTATTTGCCTAATTATAATAAGGATTACTTTAACCATGAATATAGTATAAAAGCCCTAATAGTTGGATAATTGTTGTGGTTTACAACATAGGAGGTATAAGGAGGTCATGGGTTTTAGATAAATGATATTTTCTTATTATTTATCTCAATGGATAGTTCTATTTCTTTCGGTCACACCATTTCCTACTTTATTCTACTCCACGTATAGTAACTCAATTTAAAAGCTGGTTTCGAGCTCAAGTCGAGTTGGTTTCAAGCAATTTGAGAAGTGGGTTCGAGCTCAAAATGACCAAGTTTTGAACTCTTAAAAATTTGGCAATTCAAATGTATTTGAGATCAAGTAAGCACTAGCAATATTAGAATTACTTGAGTAAATTTAAACATCTATGCTCAATACTCGCTCGATCTGATTGATCACATGCTTAAATCGACTCGCTCATTCATTTAGTTTTCCTAATCAGTATAGTATTAAAAATATTAGTTTCAATGCGCAATATCTTATAGCACTTATAATCAATAAGACTTTATTTATTAATATTATATTGAAGAAATAAATTTAAAACAAACTTGGAATTTGCAATCATAGATGAGACAGATATGGGTCATTTTCTATGAAAGAACTAGTGCACAATGTACTTCCATTTTGTTTTTGATATATTAGCCATCAGACGCTGGGAAAAAAAATATTTCAATATCTCACACTAACATATTCATAGTAATTGGCTTTAATATGAAAATCTTATAGTAGTTACCAATAAGGCTCAATCAATTAATATTATATAAAAAAATTAGTTGTGCACAAATACACATAAATTTTGGGATTAGTTACTAATCCCAACCTCTGAACTTAAGAAGACTTAAAGTACTCATAAAATTTTTTTCTTTCTCTTTCACAAGGAGTAACTCTTGAGTGGGTTATTTTTCATGGGTAATTTGTTTTGATGAGGTAATATATATCACAAACATCCGCACAGTGCTGCATATGAACCTTTTATAATGATCCAGAGCCTGTTCGGAAAGTTTGCCTTGGGAAGAAATGTTGGAAAATTTTTATATTAGGTCATAAACATAAAGTATAAAAATTGATCATAGAAACAAAGAGTGTCTTTTTCATACAGTAAAAAATAGGTGGTGATGAAAGAGGACCAAATTTTCCCTCTTATACAGCGGTTGTGGTTACATAGTTACGCCCGTCACATATACCCATTCGTTACAAAATTTACGACTGTTCATTTCATATACTTATCGCATTACATAAATCAATATCGAACAAAAAAACTTATTTTGCTAACTTAATACATTAATTACACCGCTCTTATTATAATTTTTACTTATAAATATTAAAAATAAGATTAGAACTAGTAAAAGAAATGATCACTAGTAAGATTTCGATTGTTGTAAAACCAAATTAACATTAAAAAATAGTGATAACACCATTCCCTCGCACTTTCATGTATAACTTATCTTCCTTGCTGAACAGTGGCGAATAATTGTGAGTTATAGTTGGTTAGACCATGTACTTTCATATAAGAGCAACCAAGTTAACATTAAAAAATAGTGATAACACCATTCCCTCGCACTTTCGTATATACCTTATCTTCTTTGCTGATCAGTGGCGAATAATTGTGAGTTATAGTTGATTAGACCATGTACTTTCATATAAGAGCAACCAAATATAAATTTTTATGAGCACTATAACTTGGGAACTTTGATTCCTATTACTTAATATACAACATGATTAGCCTTTCAAACCATAAAAAATTTGAACATTCTACGTGATATTTATTTAAAACGAATTGCTTTACATACATATACATATATATATATATATATATATATATATATATAATTTCAATCTCATTTTGAAATTTGAAATTTATGGTCGCATAGAGGTTCGTTTTTCCTTTTTAAATATTATTTGAGCTATTCAAATTAGGTGAAACTCTTATTTAACATTCATCATATTTGTAAATCAAGAATAATTCCATTCAACTTAATTATATTGACACATACAACATTTCAACATCATATTGAGGTAGCATTAACAAATAATTAAACTCTAAATCCTAAATTTTAGTATAACCTTTTCTTGGTTCATAGTGGACAATTAAATGACATAAAATAGGTTAGAATTCACAAATTTGTTAACTCAAAAGGTCCATTTGGTTATTCTAAAATTGCATGAAATAAATGTAAAATTTAGAAGCCACAAATTTTCTTGTATTTAGATCTCTTAAAATTTAGTTAAAAGAAATTTTAATTACAATCAAAGTAAATTTATGTAAAAAATTTACAAAACAACATTTTGTTTTGAAAAATAAAAGAATTCGAGGAAAAGTTTGAGAGGCACGTGCACACATACATGTGAACGAATATTTTATTTTTATCTTATTTTCCTACTATCTAAACATATAAAAGAAAAATTTAAAAAAATTATGTTATTTCATCTCATTTCATTTTCATTTTATATGATTTTTTTTCATCTTCACTATTTTCAAGTCAACTAAACGAACATTAAATTTTAAATCTTAATATATACTTTTCTGGGTCTATATGGTCTATTAAATGACACTAAATACATTTCAACCGTGTTCATTATCATCAGGATTAATCATTTGTTTCATCATTTATAGTAATTAACTTTGCCATGATTTGTTATTTAGGCTTTATATACATTATCTATAATTCATATAGCTTATAAGAGCTATAGTTTTTATTTTGAACAATTTATTGGATCCTACAATGTAAATATTGCACAGATAAATAAAAAAATAAATAATAATGATAATTATAAAATTTCAACACAATCTAATCTTAATTATTAGAGTAATTATAATAAAAATTAATTTTAAAATATCTATTAATTTGTACATCTTTTAAAAATTTAAAAGTAGGTGTTGATCATATTAAAAAAATTAAAATTTTATCAACCTCTCACTTATGCACCCTAATTTTTAATATATATAAATATTATTTGTAAAACTCACTAAAAAATGTTTAAATTAAATATATAAGTTATTTAAACTCTATGAGGCGTAGCACGTATAAATTTTCCATGTATTAGTTTTCGTTATTTCGTGTTCATTCATTTTCTTAATTTTTAATAAAATATTTCATATTAAACTGTTCCAATTGTTAATATCAGTTAGAGATACAGGTTTTTTGACAAAAAAAATTCTTACAACTTATTTGAACATGCATGTTTAGGCCCAAGCGGACAATTACCCACTTATTTGGCAGTGGCACCGTCCATCGGCTGCCAACTTCCATACAAATATACAATACGCCAGAACGCAAATTCGGCGGCCTTATAAGTTGTAACTTGTAGCTTGGTTTTAGAAGATGATATAGCTTTTTTCCAATTCCTAACAAGTTGATTGTTGATATCTGGTTTTGGGGGGCATTGATAACTGAGCAGTTGGATATATGTAGTAATGCACAGTGCATAATATTTTAGCCCACAATTTTTTATTCAGGCTTTTTTCTTTCAATGCCAAAAACTTTACAACAGAAGAATTTGAAACTTAACTTTCTACTCTTGGAAAAAAATGAAAAATGAGCAGTGTTTTTTCTTCTGGAAGTTGAAAATGTGCATTGAGATATAAATATAAAATTACCATCATTGGGCAATCTAAGAGTCGGAAAAATATTCATCACAAGCACAAAAAGAATTCGAGACTACCAATTGGTCATATAATGTATGAAGAATATGAATGGTGCTATAATTCTAGCTTTGTCGAGCCAAACTGACTTAATAATATAGCCATGTCCATCCCTGATATCATTGTTGGCATTGCTGTCTCATAGGGGCAAACATTAGAAAATCCCTTCTTACCTGATTTCTGAACCTTCTTTATGCAGCTTTTGAACTTCTCATGGCACCTAATGTTCATCATCCCTGATTATTACATACAATAGAAACATTTAGCAACCATCTAGAATTCAAAGTTGAAAAAATATTGCTTCCTCTTTTAGAGCTATTGAGCAAACTCTGCTACACAATAAGGGAATAAGACAAGAGAGGGTGCTTAGCTAGATATCACCACTTAATTCCATTTCGTTATCCACATACACCATGTTCCCAATAATTGAGGGTAGAGATTCACATCTTATCTCTCCAAGGTGGATCATATCTTTGTTTAAACATCATATGATTCTACGGCTTAAAAAACCAATGTTCACCTAGAGCTCATATATAGAAGGTTGGTGATAAGAGAGACATTTTGGTCATTAAAATTTTAGCCTTCGTAGCCATATGGACTTGAAAAAGGTGTTCATTTGCTAAGAAAAAGCCTAGAGTACTAAAGAATGAGATCTAGCAGATTTTAGTGACAAAAAAAATTCTATGACTATATATTGAGCTTATTAAAGATATGTATGAAGGGACTAGTACACATATGAAGATGGTAACTGTAAAACAAAAGATTTTTCAGTTGAAGTTGGCTTACATTAGGTGTTTTCTTTAAATACATACCTCTTCACCTTTGTGATGGATGATCCAATCCATATTATTCAAAATGATGTTCTATGGTGTATGTTCTTTGCAAATGATATGGTGTTGATTGATGCTACTAGAGAAGGAATGGAAGGTAAGTTGAGATTATGAAGAAAATATTGTAAGAACTCAAGATTAGCCAAGCAAAAACCACAGATATAAAATGCAACAATAGCGGAGGCAACAAGGAGAGCACCCTTTAATTCATTTGGAGAATCAAAATCTATCACAATAGAGACAATTTAAATATCTTAGTTCCATGGTAGATGCAAATAGGGATATTCATAAGAATGTCACGCATAGGATAGCAATTTGATGGCGGTCACTTGAAGGGTAAATTCTTTAGAATTGCTATCTTTCCAATGATGTTTTATGAGACATAATATTGGGCTACTAAACATAGTCATATTTACCAAAATGAGAGTGGATGAGATACGTATATTAAGATGGACACCTAATAAAACCCTTAAAGATCAAAGATCAATGACACCATGCATGTACAGTTGGAGGTCACACCAATTGTAAAGAAAATGGGAAAATAGATATTACATTGGTTAGAACATGTACAAAGATGTCTCTCAAATGTTGTAAAAAGATACACCACGCAACGTTATTATTATATTAAAATGAGACAAGGAGGCCAATGGCAACAATAAGAAAGAAAATGAAAAATTTGGACCTACGCATTGAGACTATATCTGAAATACTTTGGGAGCAAGAGAATGACAAAGATGAAGAAGAAGTAATCCCATGGACTAAGGTCGACTATATCTGAAATACCCTTTGGTATCAAAGTGAAAGGAGAGGAGGATTTCACAGTTTAGAATACCAGAGCGAGAGCAAAGACTACTACCTTTTCATAATTTTTTTATCAGGAAGTTGTACCACCACAATTTTACTGCCATTGATGGTCCTTCGAGTTATATAATTTAGTTTAGAAGAATTCAATAATTTTACAAGGAAGTTACACTACAAAGAACTCCCAATAGTGATTTTTGAGAATACTATCCTAGGTCTTGCCATATTTGCCAGTAATCAACCAACCAAACATAGATGAGAAGATTCCTTCTGACAACAAACATAAGAACAATCATTTTCCGATTAAGAAGGAAATTTCTAAAATTTAGTTGATGTGTATTGACATTGAGCTAGAAATATATACTTTCAAGTAATACATTTTGGCACAATTCGGTAACACACGCTTCGACCTTTAAATTCAAAGTTTAATACTGAAAATTTGGATTGATAAAGGGAGCAGATATCACTTATTTATAAATAAACGAAAAAAAATAAAAAAATAAAGCAAGCACAATCAAAGTTACCTTTCTTTTCGACGCATTCATCGTGAACCTTGCAACAAGCATCGAGTTCATCGCAGGGCTCCTCCCCGGCGCAACCACTCCACCCAACCCCACAAAACTTCCCATATCGAATGCCCACAGCTGCATCAACATGATTACAGCCAAAAATTTGAAAATAAAATAAAATAAAAAAGAGAAAGAAGACAGGAAGTCAATTGTACTCACAATTACAATTCTCCGCGGCACATGATTTGCTGCATTTGATCTGAAACAAAGAACCAACATGAGATGCTAATCAATTACTTGATGACCCACATTAAATCTTCCAAATTTGGGAGCGGAGCAGATATTCAATTATATGTGCAGAAGATGATGGGAAGGACCTTGGAGTTGGGAGAGCTACGGTTGGTTGCCTGAGTCGGGGCAAGGAGGAGGAGGACGACGGCGACGGCGGCGACGGCGGCGGCGGCGGCGGGGAGAGACATGGCGTTCGGGAGGTGTCGGGAATCGTGTCCCCGATTCGTTGGCTCGGCCACGCTGGTAGACCAGAAACGTCGGAGGCAAAGTTTGGCCCTCCATTGGTCATTGTCATTCGCCATTTTTTTTTGGTTTTTTGTTTTTTTTTTTCTGTATCCACTCGTCTTATGATGAAATCAACTGCTTTTAAACGTTTGTAATCTAGTACATAAGCTATAGTAATTTTACAACCGATTATATAAGCTATGCTTTGATTTTATAAATTGATTTCTAATATTTAGTTAGAAAAATTTTGCAAAATACTTGTAAAATACAAGTTTTTGGTTGGAGTTTTACCCACTCATTATTTTGCCCGGTTCGAACCAATCTTGAGTCGATTCGAATTAATTTAGCTTTTAGATCATGAATACGGGTCAAGATAGCTATATAAGTATATTATGGAGGTTTGGCATGCCCGACATATAAATTATGATTTTAGTTATACTTGCATTATCTCAAGGTTTTAGGGCTAGATCTAAGTTATTGCATTATGTTGTATTCGTTTGGTTTTCGTAGGGTATTTTTTTACATGTATCTTAAGGATTTAAGAGTATCAGATAACCCCTATAGGTCCAGTTTGATTTGAATTTTAAATTATCACCGGTCAAGTTCAGGGTTTTGAGGCCTATTTAGCTTTATCGCCTTAATTTTCATCTACATAGTCTCACTTAGGCTTCGAGTTAGTTTTGACTTTTGTTAGTGTTGATCTTAGCTTTTTGACAATATATATATATATATATATAATGGATTTCCTCTGCGTCAAAAAAGTTTTTGGGCGCTCCAATTACAAGGATGGCCCAGATTTATTGGATTTTTTTATAAAAATTTAAAAATTTAATTTGGACCGTCTGATTAGAAGGACGGCCCAGATCATTGATGGGGAGAGCGGCGGCGGTGGCGGGATGGCTGCAAGGGAAGCTCGGCAGGGTTGGGTAGCGGGGCCGTGGCAGGATCTGTTGTGGGGGGAGCTC
>JAVDBV010078728.1:0-11662 GCA_032619315.1 Piper longum | reverse complement strand
TAATTGGATTGTAATTGATGTTGTTTTAGCTGATTGGTGTGCTAATTGATGTTTAATTGGATGATAATTGATGAATTTTTTTTTAAAATTTAGACTTCAATTAATGCTAATTTAGGGTTAATTGATGTTTAATTAGATTGATTAATACTAATTGATGGGTATTGAAAAGCTAATTGATGTTTGATTAGACTGATTAATGTTTAAATGGATGAATTTTTTTTAAAAAAAAATTGTTAGACATCAATTGATGCAAATTTAGTGCTACTTGATTTTTAATGCTAATTGATATTTAATATGATGCTAATTGATGTTTAATTAGATTGATTAATGTTTAATTGGATTGATTTTGTTTTTTATAACTTTTAGACGTCAATTAACCCTAATTTAGGGTTAATTGATGTTTAATTGATATTTAATTAATGTTTAATTAGACCGATTCCGATTCCGATTCCGATTCCGACCGATTCTTGGCCGATTCAAAAAAACCGATTCTTGACCGATTCTACCCGATTCCGATTCCGATTCCGATTCAGTGGAAAACCGATTCCGATTCCGATTCCGATTCCTGCAACCATGGTTTTTTTATGTTTGATTTAGCTCGCATTCGTTAATTTTGTTCTCGAAAAAATACTCAACTCGAAATGAATAAGTTCGATGAACAATATACAGAGCTTAAGTTAAAGAGTGTTCAGCTCGGCTTGGCTTAAAACGCAAACTCGATATATTCAAATTCAAAAAAATATTTGATTTAACTCGGCTCATAAATATTATTGAGGTCACATTAAACTTATATAGTATTGGAAAAAAAATTTAATTTTATATAAGTCGAATATAAACTAAGCACAAATATTCGCTCGACTCAAACTTAACTTAAGCTCGGTTCAAGCTTGACTTGAATTCGACTTGAAATACAGTAAGCCAAACACAAGTCAAGCTATGAACTTTGGATAAACTCGACTCGGCTCATTTATATTAAAATTCGATTCGATTTATTTTATATCAAGCTAAATTCAAGCACACTCCTTCAGCTTGGCCCGTTTACACCTCTAAGAACAACAGTCAGAATTTGTAATTTTCATGTTCAATAGTCGGCCCTTCAACTTCGATCTGGTTGAGTAAAGAACTGAAAGAATTGGATTTTTATGAGCACTCTTTTCCGACAATGATACATAGACAAGATCATAAGAAAAACAAGTTATTTACGTTTTAAAAAACTCCTTTTTCCATAGCGCGTCAAGTCTTCGACCGGGTACGCTTTATTCTGATACAATGTTTTTAAGAATTTCCATTGGACCAAGACTCCAAATTCACATTTTAATTTGAATTCTACATTGGGTCATTTGGATATAGGCTCCAAATAACTTAGTCTACTCTTGTAAAGAGTGTCTATAGAGAACACTAGCGACGTGGCAAAGATTGAATTGAATTCCGCAGCCTAGTCCCCCAAGTAAGTTCAGAAAACGCAATGGGTGGCACTGAAATTTTCACGTAATTTCATAATTATTAACATTTTTTAATAAAAATTATAAAATATGATGGGTGGGACTGAAATTCCCTCCACCCTGGTGTTTTTTGGTTTTTGAAAAGGTCGATTCAATATGTTGTCACAATAATTTTTTCCTTTTTTCGACCATTTTAAAGATTTATAAAATAAAAATGTTCATATCTACTCCAAACACAAACAAATTCCTATCTGTACACTTCTTTCTTCCATATTTTGGTGAGTTATAATTTTTTATTTTCTTTCTTTTCAGCCGAATCTTATCAACTTCTTTACCATTCATACACCATAATTATTTTTAAATTATTATAAGGCATATAATAGTTGTTTTTGTTTAAAAAAGTGGCTACTTTTTAATGTTGCCTTGGATATAACAAGGTGCTCTATATTTATATTAGTACAACAAAATGATGTTTATTATTAAAAAATTTAACAAAGGAATTATTATAATGTAAATCTTAAATATTATCATATTTATTTACAAAATAATTTTGTTTTTAGATATGATATGAATGAATCATATTATTCCATTTGTTAATTATATATAATTTAACTTAATAACTATTGATGTTTAGACAAAAAAATTTGAATTTAAATGATTTTTTATTAGATATTTTTGATAAATTATTATTTTTATATTTATTATTAATTTGTTACGTATTGACTTTCGACAATGTACTTTGTAATCGAATACAACAGACCTGCTCTCCCGATGAGGGGATTGATTTGGGTGCATTCTGTATTTTTACAAGTCCATTCGGCTCACGAACCTTTTACGCTCGGCTCGATTTAGCTTAAATTCATACTCGTTAATTTTGTGCTCGAAAAAATACTCAGTTCAAAATAAAAAATTCGTTGAACAACGACAGAGCTTGAACAAAAGAGTATTCGACTAAGTTTGGCTCAAAACTCGAGCTTGATGTGTTCAAACTCGAAAAAATATTCGGTTTGACTTGGTTCGTCAATACTATTGAGGTCACATTAAACTTATATAGTATTTAAAATAAAAATTTGGTCTTATGTAAGTTAATTATTTTACGTTCGGCTAAGATATTCTTTATCTATATATATATATATATATACACACACACACACATACATACACACACACACACACTCTAATAAGTTTAATTGTAACCAATTATATTTATTTATATACAATATAATAACAATGTGGTGAGATAACATAGATGAGAGATTTTCACATTGATTACTTGGAGGTTGTAGGTTCAATTCACACTTACTTTATTTTTTAACTGAACACAAACTGAGCTCAAATGCTATAAATTTTAGACTGTTCAGACCATAATAAATTAAAGGCTCGTCAAGCTTAAAGAGGCTTGTGAAAAATTATTTCAAATTAAAAAACAACCAAGTTCGGCTCGGCTCGTTTACACACTTATCAACTTGTTACTTTAGTGGGATTATATTTTTGGAAACTTGGATGGGGCAACAACTGTTAGCCATTTGGTGATTGTATAGAATTGTATATGAAATTAACAAAAAATGGGACAATTTTTGTTCTTATAATTATAAAAAATGATAGAACTAACAAAATAATATTTGACTGTTACAATTATTAAGAGATTTTTGTTCAAGTATTTAATAAAAATATAAAGGAACTAAACCCTCTTCTTATTTTGTAACATTTTGTTCAAGTTTTGTTCATAATTCATCAAGTTAACAATTTCAACTCAAATATTTGTTTGATCCGCAAAATAATAGGCGAGGTTTTGAGCTAAGTTGAACCCAATAAAACATATTTAGTTCAAGAGCTAACGAATTGTTTTGATTACTCTCCTAAATATAAACATCTTAGCCTCATATTAGGTTGGTTAGGGACACATGCCATCTACCTTGGAGATCTCGATTGCTAACCTGGAAATGTACCAACCTAAGGATCCAATGTTTATTCATTCATACTAATTGCTACACAGCCGCAAGTAAAATTTACAGATCATAATTTTAAATACCATACTAGTTATTATGTTCCAGATTTATATCCAGGATTTGGAATTTTTGGTTCAACTGGGATGACCCAAGTTTACTCCAATTTAAAATAATAAATAAAACAGTTAACTTGACATAAAAAATATATTTTATTATTAATATTTAATTAAATACAGTTAAATATCATGATTTTTGAAATAACCAAAATTTTTGAAAATTCCAATCAAGAAATGGATACAAATTATAATGGTGCAATAATATTTCTGGTAAAATCACGTGGTAAAATATATATTTCATTCCGCAATCTCAAGAAGTGAACAACTATTGGCACTTGTTTATGGGAAATGTTTGAGATTAAATGTCGCTCTTTTGAAGTGTTTTTCTCGTTAGATTTTAAATGAGATTATGGAGATCAGTTAGGGGTGTAAACGAGCCGAGCCAAACCGAATTAGGTTGTTTTTGAATTCGACATGATTTTTGATAAAGCTGTCCGAGCTTGTTGGAGAGTTTGACGAACTGAGTATTTATTATGGTTTGAGTAGCTCGCTTAAAATTTATAGTATTTGGGTTTGGAATCGAGCTGAGTTAAACTAAACCGAACACTCCTTACCTCAATAGTATCAACATTTTCTTTTCAACACTATATAAATTTAATGTGACCTCAATAATATTGATGAGCCAAATCAAACCAAATATTTTTTCGAATTTAATCACATAGAAGTATCAATATTTTCTTTCCAACACTAAATAAATTCAATGTGACCTCAATAATATTGATGAGCCAAATCAAACTAAATATTTTTTCGAATTTAATCCCATAGAACTTGAGTTTTCGAACTAAGTCGAGCTGAATATAACCAAAGCTCTATTTATTTTTTAATGAGATATCCATTTCAAGCTGAACATTTTTCAAGCACAAATTTAACGAATAAAAGTTTAGGCCGAATCAAACCAAACATAGAATACTTGCAAGCAAGCTTAACTTGTTTTGACCCTTAAGATCAATTCATGTCTTAATCCTTTTCATTGTAGGATCAAGACCTTTCTTTGCCTGCCGTTCACTATTGAACAAACGGTATGGTTACAAAATACAATATGGAGTTTGGTATAATAAAATTTTAAAAGTGATAAATAGTCACACAAGGTACCCAATTTTGTTTATTATCTATAGGGGAGACGAATTATAAATAAAGAGAGTGTTTAAGGTCTGACGTGCCTAGAATGCACCCAAAAAATATATTACGATGGGGAGGGATTTGTGTCACTGATGTGGGATATGGTGGGTTGGGCTCGAGTAAAAACTTGTTTAATATACGAATATGAGTATTTTACTATCCCTAATGAGATGACGCTGGGGACTTTTCTCCATCGCGTTGCCGCCTCCATTGCCACCACAACGGCTGCACCGCCATCGGTGAGTCATTACTCACGGGATGTGGGAAAGGGAAGATTGAGAAGTAAGGGTAGTGGTGTAAACTAGTCGAGCCGAGCCTGTGTTTGAGTTGAGTCGATATAAAATGAACCGAGTCGAGTTTTAATGTAAACGAGTTGAGCTTTAATATAAATGAGCCGAGCCGAGCTTATCCAAAATTTATAGTGTTTGGGGTTAATTTGAGCCGAGTTCAAGCCGAGTTTTAACCGAACTAGAGCCTAGTGAATGTTTTTGTACTCACTTATATAAGATCAATTTTTTTTTAAACACTATATAAGTTCGATGTGACTTCAATAATATTTACGAGCCGAGCCGAATCGAATATTTTTTCGAGTTTGAATATATCAAATTCGAGTTTTGAGCCGAGCCGAACATTCCTTTGCTCAAGCTTTACTCGTTGTTCAACGAACTTATCTATTTCGAGCCGAGTATTTTTTCGAGCACAACTATCTAACCCCACCCCTCCCCTATTCACCTTTAATGTGAGTAATTGTCACTATGAGCATTTAACCTTACCTTTCCACTATGGGTATTTCATTGATGTTCCTTGAACGCAACTCCATTCTTTCTTTCGAAGCCTGATTGTTATTAATGTTAATCACTGGCCCATCGGGTGCATATCATTAACGAGGGCTTTTACTTCATTGACATTTACTTATGATATGTTTTGTAATTTTCTATATTTTAAAACTCATCACTTTTTAACTGGAGAACATGAGATCATATTTTACCATAAGTTTATATTTTGTAATGGTCAATATAAATGAAAAAATAACATAATATATTTTAAAGAAATTATATCTTTTTCGAAAAATTGTGTCTACTTAATATTTTTTTATTGAAGTTTATTTTTGTACCAGAAGTGGGGCTTATTTAAAATTTTTTAACTTGGTTAATAACTTTTTAATAAATTACTTATATTTATTAGTTTGTACTTAGAGCGAGTCGTTACAAGTGAAATTAAAACTAACTCGGAATTATATTAAATCTATTAGTTTTTACGCTTGTCCTTCTATATTAAGACATTTCAAGTCCTCACATTCAATTATGGTATCAATTTGTAAGTAGGAAATTGATTTAAAAATTTCCGCATTACAATACTCAAACACTCGTTTCAAACATACTATTGCTCGATGCAATCCACTCGGTAGCTCACGGTGCCGAGTTGGCTCAACAAGTTTACTGACCCGGAACCAAGTTTTAAAACTATGCTATTTGGTATACAGCATGCACACATGTTAAGGTCATTTAACAATTTGAGCAACTCCTAATTTAAGCATCTGATAAGTGTTCTTGCCTCATGAAAATCGAACCAACACGAACCAAACTTTCTAATAATAAAATGTTTAGGCTACAGACAGACAAGGATCGATGTACCAAAAGATTATTATCCTTCTTTCTCGATTGCAGCTTTACATTCATATAAGCATTTTTGCTCCAAGATGAACTTGTCTCATACATGATTGATGGTACAACTCCTACCAGCAGTTCCACATTTTTTCATGTTCAAGGTACTGACAACATGAACTTAGTCGAGTGATAATCTAATTCAAAGGAGAAACATTAACTGATCAATCCCAAAACACCAAAACAAAAATGCTGGCATTCATTCAGTTAACTAATTTGCTAGTAGATTCAATAGTCATAGTAGACTCAAGGAAAGCTCTTGAGTTGAGGTCACAAGATGCTGTACATCTTTGATTCATTGAAATGTGTGAGACAAAGAAGAGAAGAAATTTCTTACTTTTCTTCAAATGTTAACCATCCAGATGCAGCAATGCAGGTTCGACATCCTTCAACAGCCCAACAACTTGATTCATATCCGGCCTCTTGGAAGGCAAATCAGCAGTGCAGAGAAACCCAATTCTCAAGGCCTCCACCATCTGTTCTTCCGACCCCGTATCTACAATCTTGGGATCAATGGCTCTTGATCCTTGGCCCTTCCTAACTAATCTTCTCACCCAGCTTACCAATGTTGCATCTTTCTCGTCTGGGCACTCATCTCCAAAAGGCTTCTTCCCTGTTAACAACTCAAACAAAACAACTCCAAATCCGTAAACATCAGACTTGGAAGTTGCAGTCTCCAATTCATCACCATTAGACAACTCAGGTGGAGTGTACCCAGGAGCAGCTCTGGTCAGTTGATCAGCAAAATCACTCCCAAAGATTTTGGAAAGCCCAAAATCGGACAATCTGGGCTCTAGCTCAGGACCCAGATAAACACTACTAGCTTTTACATCACGGTGGATTATCTGAGGAAAGCATCCATGGTGTAGAAAGGCCAATGCACGAGCTGTTCCAAGAGCTATCCTGTGTCTGAATGCCCAAGTTGCCAACCCTTCAGATGACATAACAATCTCTCCAACATTTCCACCTTCTTCCCATGTATCACTACTCCAATCCTCTACCCTGGGCACCCCTAGAGGCAGATCATGAAGCAGGTTCCTCAAGTTGCCATTCTCCATGTACTCATAGATGGCAATTCTCTGTTCTCCGGCCAAACAGTAGCCAATCAGAGGTACAAGATTTGGGTGCTTGATCCGACCGAGATACTCGAGCTCCTTGGCAGCTTCTTGGTCGGTCATGGTGGAGCCATGAACAAGAACTTTGACAGCAATCTGGGTACCTCCCGGTAGGAAGCCTCTGTAGACTGGGCCAAACCTTCCTTCGGCCAACAGAGTTCCTCTATCAAAATTGGAGGTTACAGACAAGAGATCTGCAAATGTGTAGTTCAACAATGGCTTGTCGAAGATGACCACAGGAACTGATTGGGCACTCTTAACATCTGCTACCCAAGTGGTGGAATCCGTCTGAAATGAGAAGGGGCCTGCTGTGCTTGGCTCTTCCTTGTCGGAGGCATGCTTAACTGCCCAGAGACTGCTCTTTCTTCGGCATGCCAATGCCAAGCACAACAATCCCAAAGCAAAACACAGTATTGAAAAAGTGAGAGCCAGAGCAAGCTTGAGGTTTCCATGTTTTGATCCTTCCCTGTTCTTCTCCTTCATGTGTGTACCTGGGTCTACAGCAATCGGGCAATCGTCTTGCGACCCAAAAAAGGTGGTCTTGAATTCTTCTGACGGGATATTGGAAGCGCATAGAGTGAAGTTGTTGTAGGAGAAGTTGTACATCTCCATGTCGGGAAGCTTTCTAAGCAGTTGTAACGGGAATTCACCAGTGAGATTGTTCACTGAAAGGTCAAGGACTTGAAATTCATGGCTGTTTAGGTTTGGGACACTGTCATTGAGTTGGTTGTGAGAAAGATCAAGAGTTCTTAGGTTTACAAGTTCAGAGATTGAACCGGGAATTGGACCTTGTAGATTGGTCTGTGATAGATTAAGGTAATCGAGACTCAAAAGCTGTTCCAAGGTTGGGAAGTTCTGGTGGGAAAATCTGTTGTGGGCAAGATTCAGATGTCTGAGGGATTGAGCTAATTGGTTCAAGTTGAGGTTTATCTCTCCGCTTAGTTGGTTCTCAGACAGATCAAGGAGCTCCGTTACAGACCAGTTGAAGCTAGAATTGAGTAGTACCTGAGATATGTGACCTTGGAACTTGTTTTTGCTCAAATCTAGTACAACCTTGGGTTGCTGGAAAGCGTCCTTGATAGAACCCATGAATGCATTATCGGAAAGATTCAAGCTCCTCAAGGATTTCATACCTGTTATCACAGATATGGAGCCAGAGAGCTTGTTTCTAGCAAGGTTCAACTCTGCCAAGTCTGGAAGTTCATCTCTCAACCCCTCTGGAAGTGTACCAGTAAGCATATTGGACGAGATATCCATAGAAACAAGACTCTTGAAACTCAGCATAGCAAAAGGTATCTCCCCTTCAAAGCTGTTTGCACTGAGGTTGAGCAATTGCAGAGTTGAAAGAGAGCCAATAGTCTGTGGAATGGTGCCGGAATAGAAGTTGGAAGACAAGTCAAGGCTTTCCAACATCTCAAAATTGCCCAGATTGTTAGAAAGAGAACCATTAATCTTGTTGCAAGAAAGATTGAGCCTTTTCAGAGTAGAGCCAAGACTCCAGAAATCAGATGAAACACCAGCTATTTGGTTGTTGCTGAGGTCTAAACTCTCAAGTTTGCCAAGCTTCCCAATGGTGTTTTCAGGAATTACACCGGAGAGGCCCAAACCAGAGAATCTAAGCTCTGTTACATGGTGAAGAGAATCACACACAACTCCTTGCCATGAACATACAGGTGATGAGAAGTTGTAGTTCAAAGATGGGGGATGTAAGCTCTGCAAGAAGCTTGAAATGAAGTACTCGTTGGTGTTAAGCTCTTGAGAGAGTGAAAGCTCAAACACTAGAGCTAATGCTAAAAACCCACAAAGAAAACCCACCTCCATATCAGAAAGAAGTAAGGTCACAGTGACTGAACAAAGAAGAGCAAATCCAAATGCCAATTTCAACTATAATGACATACACAATCAGATAATCGAATGTACAAGGCAATAGGTGGACCATAGAAGGAAGAAACTACAAGGCTCCCTTGCAGCAGCAAGAAGAGACAAACCCATTGCCCTACCAAGAAAGTTGAGAACCTTGGAACAGGGATTTTGGCTTTCCTTGGGATGAACTTGGGTTGGACGTGAGTTCATGGGGAGTTATAGACCAAGGCAAATAAAAGCCCAAAACTCCAACCAGTTCCTTTTTCTGAAGCTAAACACAGATTTACCTTACCCATGGAGCACAAAGTGGCAGAGAAGGTATGGTGGGATGGGAGGCAAGAAAATAAGCAGGAGATCAAACTCTAAAGAGCTGGGTGGCATCATGCTGTTGGTGCAATTGAATGATTTTGTTGGCACCTTTTACTGCAGGTTGAAGGCGATTGATTTTCCACAAGGATGACCGAAACCATGCCATAACCTGCTCTGCCACTCCAACGAAGTACAGCTATCATTGCCAAAGTCAAAATCCTCTTCTAAATGCAAGCTTTACTGCTTACCCATTATAATATCAAAAAGATTCAGAAAGACCATACTTATGGTCTGTAAAACCAGAATCACTGATAAAATAATAGCAGAAAGTACATGCATAGTAAGTTGTATTGATGGTAAGTTCCCATCTGGAGAACTTGTTATGTTAAGAAAGAACAGCTGCTGCCATGGTGTACTAAAGAACCATACGCATTGTGGGAATTGTGAAATCAATGAATAAAAGGGGAAGGGGAGGTGGGATGGAGGCATCACATATGGTAGTCATGAGAAGCTAAGGAAAGAAAGGAGGTGGGAGTGTGAAGCCAATGAATGATGGAAGCCATCTTGTGTTGCTGAGTTGGAGATTCATGCTTCTACACAAATGATGGCTATTCCACGCTTGTAGACAATTTTTTCCCAATGGAGTAGAAATGTCTGGTAAGGTGCGGCTGTGCATGTCCCATTGGAAGTAGACATAAATTTAGTTGAAATAGATTATAATTATTTGATAATTTATTATTTTTATTTTTGGTATGCTTTTGGTTGGCTAAATATTTCTATTTTTTAATCATAAGAACTGATTAGGAGAACCTGAAAAATCAATCGAATTGAACATGTTTTAGTTTGATTTTTAAATACTTTGGATTTGGCTTTAGTTATAAAAAACTAATTTTTATGTGTTGAAACCAAATCGAAAGAACAGAAACGAAATACCAATTTTTTTTTAGAAAAAAAGATTAGAAAATTTATGTTGTAAATGAATTATAATCAAATTGTTTGATTTTTAAATTTTTATATTTTAAAATGCTTAATGTGGTAAATATGTTTAAAATTAATTTTATGTAACTAAGTCTACTTAACTATGGTGTAATTTACAAATCTCGGAGGCAAAATGTAATTTGGTAATTCGGTTCCCTAAATAGTCTAATAATGGATCTATTCAATAAATAGAACAGTCTGTTGTGACATTCCCATCGATGACTAATGAGTGATATATGAGTGCTTTTTTTACTTTCGAGTTTTGACTAATGTGTGCATGCTTTTAGTTTAGATGCCCTTGCCCATCAGTTGTTAGTAATTGAGATTATTGTGAAAAAGGCTTTTTTAAATAAGTACTGTTAAGATGTCACACCATACCAAGTTTAGGCTTATGTTAGAGATAGATTGTAAATTTAAAGATAAATTATAATTGAACGAAAAGATTATATAAACTCAATTTACAGCGATAAATTATAATTAAATAAAGAAAAATTATAATAAATAAATAAATTTTTTTATTTTTTGAATTCAGTTTGTTTCTTAAGAGCATTAGGATGAGATTATAAAGAATGGGTATGTGTAAATACTATGCTACTAAAATCTTTTGATGGCCACCTTATCAACAGGAATCCAACCATGTGGGTGAACTTGGTCTTGATCAATATGCCACCATTGACATTTTTAATGGAAATTTTGGTTTCTGCAACACAAGGTCACAGTCATGGACCTCATGGAGCGCTTAGTCTAGCTCCCGTGAACACCGGCGTTCTGGGCAATTTGGCTGGTACTTATTGGGCAGTGGAAGTTGACATTATTCACTCATAGATTGGCACAAGCAAATGTGTCTAGCAATTTGGCCTCTTCTTGTAGTTGGAAAACTACCCAAGAGAGAAAAAGCTCACAACTTTCAAATTCTGAGGTTTATATGGAATGTAACTATTTTTTCAATCCTTGTGCTCAAACGTTACTCTCAGAAATAACCAGGGTTGCTTCTTTTTCTTTTACTGGGCTTATCTAGTGATCTGCAGGATGTTGGCAACAAATTTGGTTGAGACGTGAAGAAGAGTCTAATGCCATCAATATTATCATCTATATATATATATATAT
>JAVDBV010078727.1:0-11694 GCA_032619315.1 Piper longum | reverse complement strand
GCATTCTGCAGAATACAAAATCCTTGAATGATTTTGAAGAGTCGTAGATCATGCAAAGAAAAGATTTACATGTGACCAGATTAGAAAACGAATATGTGATTACCAAAACAAGATGACAAAATTCGCAATGGATTTCTTGCTTGGTAGTGACCTCAATCCATTACTTTCAGTTGATCTTCAAGCCAGATAAAACTAGAACGAAGAAAACCAATGAAACCATCTAAGCTAAGTCTAGTTTCTTTACACAGCTCCGCAAGGAACTTGTACAAATTGGACAAAATACATATAATTAGTATAACTAGTTCAGAACAAAAGTTCTGTTGTTTTCCCATTTATTGACCTCAATGTGGAGATATTTACACCCTGGAGTGGAAACAAGTTAATATACTTATCCAAAGAATTTCATTATAAGAAGATGTTCAAGAAAAAAAATAAACCCGGAGCTTGCCCAAGCACACCCCCCCCCCCCCCCCCAAATAAAGTTTATGACAAAACCTAATAGAATTATATGGCAAACATAAAAGCTGACGAGTATAATAGCTTAGAAATCCATGGTCATTAAGATCAGAAGAAGCATATAAGATATTCATTCCTTTCAAAAAACATGTAGGCCATAATTAATTAATTAAAGTACGATATTCAAATTTTATTTTTGTTCATGTACTATCCAAACTCCAAAGGCGCAAAAAGAAGGGAGACGCTCATCATGAGCACTCTCACCAAGCCATATTGTAGTTCATCAACCAAACTGGGTTTCTTGTTCATCCTCAGATAGGAGGAGAGAAGGAAGATCATCTTCAACCACGAATAGGAGATGGAGATAGGACTTGAAGGCATCTTCTTCCCACTCCCTCTCCCACCACTTCTCTGTTCCCATAATTTGAACACGGATCATTGGTGTCGACTTGTTTTCATTCATCAGGCCTCGTGGCAGCTTCTCCAACATAGGACAATCATGCAGTCTAAACTGGGAGAGGGAAGGGAAGGAGACATTGTAATTGCATATGTGTTTCATCCACCGCAATGATTCGAGGCGTAAACGTTCGAGCTTTCTGAGCTCACAAAGGCCTCCTATGGTTGGCGGGAGCATGCATAGATAACAGTTACCAAGAAAGATAAACCATATAAAATGACCAATAACTTGTAAAATTTCGAATGTTTGGGGGCAACGTTTTCATATCTGAGTCTTTTATTTCAAGATGTCTCAACCATACAAAATGTCCGAAAGTTGGAATTCCTGCCTAAGTAAACCAAACAAATTCCACGATGAGGACCTTGACATTTGAAGTTCCCAACCTTATCTAATCTGTCCATTGCACAATGTATATGCAATGAGGACAAGTTTGGACAATCCGATTCTTGGAGTATATCATCATTGAGGTCCTCTGCATAAATCCATCACGCCTTATTCCACCTTTTGACTATTTCTTCTCCACTTACCTCAAACTAGCAGTGTGCACAAAATGTTAGGGTCCCTCATCATACCATGAATATGAGATGACATGCAACTACATGGGGATTTGTAAAGACATAATGTTATTCGAAGCGGTACGAAGAATTCAAGAAGAATTATTAAAGACAAGGAGTATTCAGTGTTTGGCCTTTGCTTGGCCGCATGATATGTGGCCGCATTGGCCTCGCTTACCACCCAGTATGGTTCTAGAATTTTCTACAACTTTTTCGTTGGTGTTTAGATACCTATTTACCAGTAATGCTATATTCCTAGTCTCTATCGGACCAGTAATCAATTCCTTGATTACAAACATTTTTCTCTAATATATGTAGGCGATTAGTCTTTTGACCGGTGTAGGCGGATGGATCAAAGGCTCGTAGCGAGGGATTTTGTGTTAGTTACAGAATTGATGTAATATGAAATTGAGATGTACTATGTTACGGAATAAGCGTTAAAGTTATATGAACTAGTATGATTCAGGATAAGTTAATTGATTGTTGTTGTGCACGCATGTTTATATATCATTATATTATTAATGTGGGGCAGACACACTTTGGGGCACTCTAACAATCGTTTGCAAGGTATAAGCCTCAAAGTCCCGGAACACGATGAGGAGCTTACCAGGTACACAAAACATATTTGTTGTAGCTCTGTGTGTGTGTGATAAAGAAACGTGGGTAGAAGGAACATACAGTTCACACCGCTTGAAGACTTGTATGAAATCCGGGTTTTTAGGGTTTGATGGCCTGGTATTTGATGATGTTGTGTTTAATTATTTTATAATTGTTTGGCACATGTCAGGTATGTGGAATAGGTAACCACGATTTTTGTTTAAATTCTCCGCATTTATCTGCATGTAAAAAATTAAGAAATGTAACGAATCACTTGAAGTAAGTAGTAGGAAAAGGTTCATGTCACAACATGAAACCTCAAAACCATAGTGGGCGCGCTCTTCTGCAATTGAAAATGATCATCAATATTTTTAAAGACACCACTCATAGTCGCAGGATAGGTTTTACCTCTGTTGTAGTTAGGAGTGATCATATAGGATCCTTACGTTTAAGTATCTCTCCATGCTAGTATGAATCAACATGCATATGTGATGAAACCATGCATGGTTGCCCTTCTTAAGCCTCCTCGAGGGTTGAGATTTGGTTCCATAATGTTTGTAGCAGAGTAGTCCAAAGAATAATTTTTTAAATTATAACATCGTACTGCGGTCCGCTTTCAGGCCGAAAATAATGTATTACACCTGGCAATTCAAATATAACTATTCGAGAACATGTCTTAAATATTTTAATTTTTTAATTATATATTTTTTAAATTTTCAATAAAAATAAAATAATTTCGAATACCAACATGTTTAACTAGGGTTGCTAATTGAGCGAGCCAGCTCGTGACCATTTGTTGTTTGGCTCGGTTCGACTCGACTCGAAATTCGACATTTAAATACTCGAACTCCACCTCAAATCCTACGAGCCGAGCTTGAGCAACGCCGTGTTCAACTCGACTCGACTCGGTTATAACTTGAACTTGACTCGAACTCGACTCGTAGCTCGACTCGAACTTGACTCGATAAAATAATATAATAATATAGTTTTTATATTATATTATATTATATATATATATACTAATAAGTTTAATTGTAACTAGTTTTATATATTTATCTACAATAGACTAACAAAGAAGTGTGATAGTTGAGATGGTAGGTATTCAAGTTCTTGACCTTTGAGCATGGTTGTGGGTTCAAATCACGTTTAAATCACGCCAACTGCATGTTTTTAATTGATTTATGATTTTTAATCAAGCTCGAGTCGAGCTCGAGCATGTATGTTCAAAACTCGATCTCGACTCAAGTTTGAACGAACTTCGAACTCGAGCTCGGCTCGTTTAACACCATGTCAATGGCTCTAAATTAGCCATAAGTTGGAAATCTGTCTATAAATATGTTTCTTTGTAATAATTGAGAGCCTCAGGAGTTTGAGACGAGATTGAAAGTTAGCTTTGGGAGATTTAGATGAGTTTACTTTTGATCAAAGTATTAGAAAAATAATTAATAATTAATTTCCTTCATATTATCTCTAATATTTAGTATGCAATTTTTTAAATTTTGATATTTTTCATTTAACTTTTTATATTTTCATCTTTTAATTTTTTAATGGAGAAGACATTTGAAACGAGGTTTGATGTAACATCAATGCATATTTTTTATAATGTTCTTATTTTAATGATAGCGAACTTCTAATTATGCTATCTTTTATAGTACTTTTTCTTATCCAGAGTTTTGAATTTAATACTTGGCTTATTTATACAATATAAATTCATTTTTATTGCAGAATTCATGTACGTGTAGTTATGATTTGTTGTATATTAATTGACTGTGTTGTATATTAATTGACTGTGTTTATGCTGCATTTTTCGTAACAATTTATCTTTCATAGGATAATATATGACCACTTGCATTGTGAACCTTGATATTGTAAAACATAGAAAACAGAGCATTAGAGTGATTCGAGCCGGCCTACTGCATAGTTTGGACCATAGCTTGTAAGAGAAAACATGCTTCATACATATGTTTGACAAATTAATGTTACCAACCCTTGTTTTAGCTTAACTTGTCTGGTTCTCCAAATTACCTCCCTTTGTCTTAATACATCTGATTCAAAGCTTCGCTGTACAAAAGAATACCCTTTATTTTTCAGAACAAACACAAAGTACTGGAAACAACACTTTGAATTTCTAGGTTATTATTACCTGACAAGTTAATGAACTCTCCACAAAAACTAGTTATCTGAAAGATCATTCAACATTTATTCAACAATTACACTAATGTATACCATATCCAATCTTATAAGAACATCACTTCTCCAAAAAATTATATAATTGCTGATCTTTTGAACATTCTTCAGTAACTAATGGCCACATGTCTCAGAAGCAATGCAACACACAAAAGGGATCGCCTGTAAGTAATGTAGCATTTATCTCATCTGCTGAATTTTGGTTCAGTAACATATATCATGTGCAAAGGGATCAAATGCATTAACCACTCCAAAAAGATCTTCTGAAGGAGAACAGGGACATTTCGAGCAGCGTCTTCATTTCTTTTTGGTTGCTGAAAATGACCTTCGAGAATGAGAATGTTACATAAGTGCTTATTCATGCAAGAAATTAATGACATCAACAACTCTCTAAACACTATTTCAAACACCATCATAGCTTTCGAAAGAGAACATCTCCTCTCTTGTTTCCTAAATGCTAATAACAGAGAATGGCAATAACAGAGATAGGCAGTTTACTTATTTCAGAACTCCACACCTGGACGCCTGAATGACGAACACTACTATTTCATTTAAAAGTGGAGATGGAATCAAATCAAGAGATATTTGAAGTAAGGAGCAAGTGGATGCTGATAAGTAGAAAAAATTTTCTAAAATATTTTTAAATCACTTGATATATGTGCAAGTAGAAAGAAGAGTAAAAAACTTTCTTGGGAGCATTTCTGCATCTAAAAGGATATCACATATCTAGCTTCACACTCACGAGGTTATAAAGCCAACATATATCACACAAACCACCGAAAATATATATTTTTAAAAAAGAAGATGAGAGGCATCAGAAACACCAAATGTAATGTTGTCTTTCTGTCAAATGAAACCTACCATTGTAAAATGAAACCCGCCATTGTTGTAAAAATTCAACTAAGATTTGTAATTTTTGAAGGAATTGAAAATTAATGGATTATGACTATCAATTTCATCATGGATTGATTTAGGGATTTAAGCTAAACCCAAAGGAACCATGTAAAATTTCTTGCGTGTTATTTTGTGTTTGTTATATTTTATTTTAACAACCTGAACACAAAGCATAAAAATTGTCATAAAGCTAACATATATCACACAAACCACTGAAAAATATTTTGTTAATAGAGAAGATGAGAGGCATCAGAAACACCAAATGTAATGTTGTCTTAATGTAAAATGAAACCTACCATTGAAAAAATATAAGCTCACAAGTATTAGCTATTCATTGCAAAAAATAACCCAAAGGCAAAAACCGAAGGAAGAAGCGCATCACTCACCTGCTTTAATATTTAATATGTAATGGTTTTGGTCGTCAATTAATCACCAAACCATTTGGTGTTCAGTTAAAGGAACTGCAACAATAATAACCAACTTTCATCTTTCCTCCCTATACTTCAACTCATAGACAGGGTTTCATCTTTATCCCCTGTAGGAGATCACCTTCAGCCACAAATAGGGGACGGAGATAGGCCTCGAAGGCGTCATCTTCCCACCCCAACCCCTCCCACCACTCCTCTTTTCCCACAATTTCACCACTGATCATCGGTGTCAACATGTTTTCATTCATCACGCCTCGTGGTAGCTTCTCCAACAGAGGACAACCATACAGTGTAAACTCGGAGAGGGAAGGGAAGGAGACATTGCCATTGTATATGTGCTTCATCTGCCACAACAATCGGAGATGTAAACGTTGGAGATTGGGAAAGCAAACAGAGTACATTTGGACGTTAGAGAGCAAGCAATGCCCATCATCATATTGTACAGAAATATTAATTTGCAAGTGGTACTCTCTATACAATAATTAAATATAGATAATAAGTCCTGTCAAATAATAAACCTTCCTTTGGACCGATTTATCATTCACATGGAAACCTAATAATTATCTCATATTTATTATCTTCATACAGTAATCAAGTATGGATAATAAATCCTGTTAAATAAAAAAAACCTTCATTTGGGCCGATTTATTATTCACATGGAAGCCTGATAATTATCCCATATTTATTACAAGAATGAGTCTTTAATGCATTAAAATATGGACAATAAATCCTGTCAAATAATAAACCTTCCTTTAGGCCGATTTATTATCCACATGGAAACTTGACAATTGTCTCATATCTATTACCACAAATGAATATATAATTCGGTCAAACATTAATCTTCCTTTGGGCCGATTAATATCCACATGAATTAAAATATTCATAACCGTTTTAATATTTAAAAAATTAATTTCCACAAAAGAGGCTACTTTGGCAGCATATTGTAGTCTTTAATAAATTTTTAAAATATTAATAACTTAAGCAAAAGGTTAAAAAAAAAACTGTATGTGGGAGTTTCCAAAAAATTATAACCTTTTGTAACTGTATTTTCCTCTCGTCATGTTACCAAAAGAGGACCTTAAATTGGGATTAAATCCCATGTATAAAATAATTCTAAATAGGATATAGAACTTGATAGTTCCAATCCATAATTTAAGTATAAAGTAAAACCTAATACTCAATGATGTAATATGAAGGAGGCTTTGATACCGCTTGTTAAAAACTTAATATAAACTGGAGTAATAATCATCATATCACATCATCGAGTAAATAAAGTATATAACGGAAGCATACCTGAGGCCATAAAAGAAACTTGATTCTTGACTCCTTTAGGTTTGATCTTCCAAATCCAACACTGATTTCCTAAACCTGAATTCTGGACAATGGGATACCAGAATGAAAACTAGATATGAATTCAGGGACCATAACCTTTTTATTTATAGCCGAAGTTTCATAATTTCAATTCCACCCATTACGAAAGAGAAATTATGAACAGGTATCTACACATTGAATTCCACACTTTTCTTATTGAATTCCACACCTTAATTTATGGCTCATAACCCTCAACTTTAGTAGATCAATTTAATTGAGTCAACTTTATATAATAGCATATGATACAATTCCTGATTCATGTATATATTTATGTCCAATATCTAACAATTAACAGTTAGAATTAGTAATCAGTGCAAGGATATGGACTCGTACATATTGTTCGAACAAGCATTGATCTCATGGTGCTACGAGTCTATTCAACCGTTGATGAACTCTCCAAAGAAACTAGTTATCTGAAAGATAATTCAATATTTATTCAACGATGACACTAATGTATACCATATCCAATCATATAAGAACATCAATTCTCCTTAAATTATATAATTGCTGATCTTTTGAACGTTCTTCAGGAACTAATGGCCACAAATGTCTCAGAAGCAAAGAACACACAAAAGGGATCGCCTGTAATTAATTTAGCATTTATCTCATCTGCTGAACTTTGGCTCAGTTACATATATCATGTGCAAAGGGATCAAATACACTAACCACTCCAAAAAGATCTTCTGAAGGAGAACAGGGACATTGCGAGCGGCGTCTTCAGTTCTGTTTTGGTTGTTGAAAATGACCTTCGAGAATGAGAATGCTATATAAGTGCTTGTTCATGCAAGAAATTAATGGCATCAACAACTCTTTAAACACTATTTCAAACACCATCATAGCTTTTGAAAGAGAACATCTCCACCCTTGTTTTATAAATACTGATAACAGAGAATAGGCAGTTTACTTATTTCAGAACTCCACACCTGGACACCCGAATGATGAACACTACTGTTTCATTTAAAACTGGAGATGGAATCAAATCAAGATATATTTGAAATAAGGAGCAAGTGGATGCTCTTATGAGGAAAAAAAATATTTCTAAAATTTTTTAAAATCACATCAAGATATATGTACAACTGGAGACGGAATCAAATCACTTGATATATGTGCAAGTAAAAAAAAAGAGGAGAAAACTGTCTTGTGAGCATTTCTGCATCTAACAGGGGATCACATATCTACATGTTTGTTAGCTTGCACTTCTAGCTTCACCCTCACAAAGGTTTTACAAATGCAAAGCACAAAAATTGTTATAAAGCCAGCATATATCACACAAACTCGGAGAGGGAAGGGAAGGAGACGTCATTCCATATCTCTGCTTCATCAGCCTCAATGATTTGGACGTCAGAGAAGAAGCAATCCCCATCATCATCATTCATAAAATCCCGAAGATCAGCAGTCTCTGAGCCGGAAATAGCGGGAAAAGAGACACTTTTTCACATTATCGGTTTGAAATAGCGGACGGAGATGGGTCTCGAAGGCGTCATCTTCCCACTCCAACCCCTCCCACCAATCCTCTGTTCCCATAATCATACCCCTGATCATCGGTGTCGACTTGTTTTCATTCATCAGGCCTCGAGGCAGCTTCTCCAACATCATACAGTATTAACTCGGAGAGGGAAGGGAAGGAGACGTTGTCATTGCATATGTGCTTCATCCGCTCCAATGATTGGAGACGTAAACGTTGGAGATTGGGAAAGGAAGCAGAGTGCGTTTGGACGTCAGAGAGCAAGCCATGCCCATCATCATCACTTGCCGTAACCAGTCCCCCTTCAAAACCCCAAACAGAAGCAGAGTGCGTTTGGACGTCAGAGAGCAAGCCATGCCCATCATCATCAGTTGTAGAAATGAGTCCCCCTTCAGAACCCCAAAGAGAAGGAGAGTGGGTTTGGACGTCTGAGAGCACGCCATGCCCATCATCATCACTTGCCGTAACCAGTCCCCCTTCAAAATCCGGAAGATCAGCAATGTAGAGTTACCTGAGCTGTAGGAGGAACTACATGTGCAAGGCATCCACAATGGCTTATTTTCAAAATACAGAGGCTCTGGAGGGCCCTCTTCCTAAAATGCACCTTTTCCAATCGACGACAGAATCCAATTTCAAGCACTTCGAGTTGAGGAAGGAAATCAGTTGCCCAAGGAATCACGAGTTTGTCGATGGAACATGATATTATGCGCAGCTCACGTAGTCGGCACATGGCCCCGATGGCAGATATCACCTCATCTCCATCGGCAATCTGCCACCTATGCATTGTGAGAACCTTCAAAGACGTCAATCTCTTGAGACGTTCTGTCAAGAACGGGCTGCTCTCTGGTACATTCAAAGACTTCTTCCGGATATTTATGTGTAATTCTTCCAGTTTATTCAAGTTACAGAGCATGTCGTTAAAAATGTGGCCTTCAACATTCCATGGCCACTTTTTTGACCAAGCCTAGAATCTGGTGCTGAGAGTTAAGTCTTATCCCCAACACTTTGCTTAAATAAGGCCCATGACTCTTCGGGACCTAAGCATTCAATCTTCATCTTTTGATCAGGATCCATTTGCAAACATGCATCTTCCGATCGAGTAGTAAAAATTATCTTGAACCTCGACGTATCTAGTTCAAAGCCACCTGCAACTCCAAGCTCGTCAAGATCTAGGGCTTCCCAAATGTCATCAAGGAGCAAAGGTACATTGTCCTCACTATTGAAGAGTGCCTCGTTTATTCCACGCGCTTGGGTGTCTTCATCTTCATGGAAACTCAACTCCAACTCCCTCATTAATGATTTTTGTATATTATCCTTATTAACTGTTTTTGAAACAACTATCCATATAACTTTGATGTTAGAAGGTTTCAAGAACTCATAGCACACCTTCTTCATGAGCGTGGTTTTCCCCACGCCCCCCATCCCATGGATCCCAACCATTCCAACTTCACTTTTAGTAAGACAATCACATACCTCGTTAAATGCCTCTTGTCCCATTGTGACTCTGGAAGAAATCCGACTGTGCTCTCTCTTATTCGCTGGCTTGTGCTCAAGTGCAGTTGGATTAGTAGTGGCCATGGTATGTCCAAGGGTGGAGGCAGATGGTCCGGATCCAGAATGGCACACTTGCATCTGAGTAAAATCCGAGGCCAGACTAGATACCATCACATCATTCACATCTACTTTTGGAGCAGAGGAAGATGGACTGGACACTGCTTGCATCTGCACAAGAGCAGTTGAAGTACTTGGCAGCGTAGGTTGATGATGCCAATACGGTCTATTCAGTATATTTTCCATCAGGCCCGAGCTATACTCGTAAGCATTTGATGTTTCGGTTTTTTCTTTTTTATCTTTCTTGAATAATCCCTTCATCCTGCTTTCAGTTGGAGAAAGGAGAGTGGCATGTGAGGCAAGAAGCAAGGCAAGCAAGATGCAGATGAAGCAGAAACAAGGTAAGCAGCATGAACTCGAATAACTTGAAAAACAGACAATTAACCCATGTCTTAATTTATATGATGACATAAATAACGATGGAGAGTGAAGTGAAAGAATCAGCTGGTGATCAGTTATAATCAAAACTAAATGTTAGCCACACACATTAAGATAGAAGATAAATAAACTTAAAGGAGAAAGTTTAAGGATCATAAATTAAACAATTAGATTACGGGAAGAAGCAAGTCAGAAAATATCCTGAATTACTGGAGAGATTGATATTTCCATTAGTTTATAACAGTTATCCGGCATGAAAAGGGCACACCATGATTTCTTCACTAAAACAAAAATAGATCTCATGGTCAACTCATAGAGATCATAGCACAGATAATCACACCCCTCTCAAAGGGTAGTCATCTTCTAATTCAGAATATTTGATAGCTTACTCAGAGATGTGGCACCACTAGGAAAAACCAATTTATTTAAGATTGAAACACCAACTAATTATTAGAAGTAGAAATATTTGGGAGGACTTATTATTACCTGACTTGTTATTGAACTCTCCAAAAACATCAGTTATCTGTAAGATTCTTTAATATTTATTAACAATTAATCGTAAATCCCAGTGGATTGAACTCTTTACAGTAACTTCTCGGTAATTCCCTGTGTGTAAGTGAAACAAATCAAAAATTTCATCACGACATATATGCCATTCAAATTAGTACATGGAATATTGGTGAAAAAGCTTCAGAGAATGATTGAATGCTTTCAGAGGTAGTCATCGTTTCTGTAGTAATGGCTGGAGAAACTGGAACTCCAGAAGAGTTCCTTATCCTCGTAGCTGGTTTTCTCTATACGTATACTGAACTCCAGAACTTCCAAAAGTTTCATAACCACTGTCAGGGAAAAGAATTCTGCTTTCTCCCATAAATTGCCAAGGTGTTGATATTTACACCTAGAATTGGAGAGAAGTTAATTAGTTCTCTAAACAATTACCATGCGATGTTCAAGAGAAGAAATGTATTAATCAAAATAAACCCAGAACACTATTTTATTTTAAAATTAGATTCATATTAACTTAGAAATAAAAAATCGGATCTATATTAACTAAGAAATGTAATATTCAAATTTAAAATTTCCTTTGGTTTGCGATAAACTATATTTACAAAATGCATTACTCACCACCTTTTAAAAGGTGTTTGTGCGGGAAAGACACACTATTCACCATATTGCTCGAAATCGCGGACGGAGATACGCTTGGAAGGCGTCATCTTCCCACAGCAAACCCTCCCACCACTCCTCTGTTCCCACAATTTCACCACTGATCATCGGTGTCGACTTGTTTTCATTCAT
>JAVDBV010078726.1:0-19243 GCA_032619315.1 Piper longum | reverse complement strand
ATAATATAATAATATAATTTTTATAATATATATATATATATATTATAAAAATTATATTATTATATTATTATATTATTTTATCAAGTCGAGCTACGAGTCGAGTTTGAGTTATAACCGAGTTGAGTCGACTCGAACACGGCCTTACTCAAGCTCGACTCGTATGATTTGAATTCTAGTCGAGTTCGAGTTCGAACATTTAAATATCGAGTTTCGAGTTGAGTCGAACCGAATCGAATGCTAAATATTTATGAGCTAACTCGATCAATTAGCAGCCCTCGTAATGAGATAAGGCACATCAAATGATACTCTTTGTAATATTGCAATTAGTTATTTAATTTGGAGAGGGAATGTGATGAGTTGGATAAATACACCGAGTTAATCCAATTCGAGTTGCAAGTCAATTTAAGTCAAGGGACGAGTTTTAATTATGTCCAGTTGATTCAGATTTAATAGAATTTTAAAACAGTCCATTTGTCATTGAATCGAGTCAATTCGTGACAATCCAATTATGGAATTAATCCACAAATGCATCGAGTTTGGTCCGAGACGATTCGAGTCACTCAAACTGGCTGAGTTAATTGGACTCGTGCCCACCCTTACCTTCTTTGTGAGAGGCTCTATTCTTGCCATGGGCAAGCTGTCATGGGAAGCTAGCGAGTTTTATTGGAAAAGAACAAAGGTTAGTCGAGATCAAACACTCTAAACTTGAAACTTACAGGCGTCCATTAGCACTCTTTTTAAGTTTTTAAGTCTTCTCCGTGTCTTCCATTACGAATTACGGTTTCCGTCTGGGCTCTGTCCACCACTCGAGTTCGTAGGCCGGACGGTCGTCTGCACGAACCTTTTTCTTGACCCTGCACTCTTTCAATCGATCGATTGGGCTTTCTGCAATTGCAAGTAGGACGGGGTGGAAAGATGGGTGTGATTCATCACTCTGAACCATCCTCTCTCTCTCCTCCTTCCTCTTCTCATTCCAGGTCCCCTCCGCTTTCCCCTTTCTCTCCGTTTGTTTTGCCTAATAGTTTTCTCTTTGCATACAGCGCTCCTTTCATTTCTATTGCTTGATCATTCCAGTTTTTTATTTTATTTTTCCTGTATCCTTTTCCAGTTCTGTTCGGCACTATTACATTGCGGTTGACAGGCTTCAATTTAAAATGGTGATTTTCTGTCCCTGTTTAAGAATCTATTCTTATCTTTGTTCTGGGTTCTGGTTTTCTGCCATTATTATTATTGTTGTTTTTTTTTGGCAAATTTATTGGCAGGAAGCATTAGTGGGTCTTTTGGGCGTGTTGTGCCAGCGTCGGTCCTTGTCCATCGTGCTCTCTTGCAGCTCCAGGGACGAGCTTGATTCTGTTTATTCCACTATTTCCAATCTCCCCCGCATTTCCTTATGGTGCTTGGTAAATTATCCAACCTGCTCTTCGGTTTGGTGCCTACCCTATTTAAATTCTTACTCACACACAAAAATTCTCTTCTCGATCGTTTATGTTATGTTAAACATCATTTGAGATGGTTTTGCCATGTGCACCTTAAACCTCAGATAGAATGGTGAAAAGAATTGGTTTATAATTTTGTAACGTGTGAAAGAGTGGAAGCTAGACTGAGAAGAACATGAAAAATGCTATCCGAAATGATTGAAACTTTCATGATTTGATTGCGGATATAGTGTACGGTCATGTAGAATGTTGGAAATAAAGAGCCAATGATTGCTAATTATCACAAGACTTGAAAATAAAATTGGAGAGGTAAACCTGGAACCAATGTAAAGCAGAGAACTTTCAGCCAAGGCACACCGCAGAGAATGATAAATTCAAAGTAGAATTGCTGCCCTATATTTAAGAGTGGTGACAATAAATTTCTTCTCAACTCGCTTCTGACCATTACCCAATTTACAATAAAAATCTCCCTTTTTGATAAAAACTCAAACTCGCAGTAATTTGTGTATGGGACAGCAAATGGAGTGAGAGAATGAGTTTTTATGGAAAAAATCCGAACGGGTGTTTAATAATGGTTAAAATAAAACACCGTATTGAAGGAGAATAGAGAGAGAGAGAGAGAGAGAGAGAGAGAAAATGTCATGTAGCGTGAAGGGTCGCTTCTTCTTCTCTGTCTTTCGTGCTTTTTCTTTGTTCAAGCTCCAACATGGAATGGCATAAAAGGTTCCTTGGCGCCGACCGCAGGATAAGGTGGAAGGAGAAGGAGAACAAGAAGAAGAAGATTGTTTATATTATGTTTCATTTTCATGATCTTAAGTACATTGACAGTGGGAAAGAAAAAAGTTGCGCGGTGATTATTGTCTTCTTGTTGCTATCTTGTTTGTCAGTTATTCCTTCCCGTGAAAATTGTTCATTATTGTGATGATCACCATGACACTCACTGCAATGTTGCCTTTGTAAACTGTCTATTTTAAAGTTTAGGGATACAAAATGAATCTGAATGTCTAATTCTATCATCCATTGTTGATGATGACATATCAACTAATCAAGTAGTTACTTCTGATTGATGCTTTAATCATTTTGTATTCTTCTACAGTACAGTGATCTAGCTGAATCTGAAAGGATGAAGGTATTGGAGAAGTTTCGTCAATTAACTGCTGAGTGTAACCAAACATTTGATCATTTGTCTGAAGGCGTAGAAGGGGGACAGGAAGAGAGTAAATGCCATGTCCTTGTCCTGACAGACATCTGTTTGCCCCTCGTGAACTCTGGAGAGCTTCCTTTAAGTGCCCGTGTTCTGATTAATTGGGAATTGCCTGCGAAAAAGGTGAACTTACATGTTTTTTGCTTATTTTGGTCATTTCAGTACAGCGACGAGCAACTGTATTATCAATTAGATTTTTTTTTCCGGAAAAAAAGATACTTTCTTGAATTTTTTCTGCATTTGAGTATCTTAATTGTCTAGTGTTTTGGCTTTTCTTCTATCGTTTGTGATTCTGATAAACTAGTTAGCCCTTCAATCATCTTTATTTGAAGAACAAGCTTCAGTTGTTTGCAAAAATTATGTTGTTTGAGAAGGCATTTATTTTACTTCTTTTTGTAACGTTGTCCTTTATTGTTGGTGATAAGTAAAATGAAAATGATTGGGTAATTGATAATTACAAGAGAGTAGAGACTACGGGTTGAGTGTGTTTCTTTTCTCTTCAGATCCATTTTCTCTGTGTTGGTTGTAATGTTTAAATTCAAATCAGTGTAATTGTATTGATACGAAGACGTTATCATTTAAATTTAACCACAACTATTTAATGACCGATAACTCTTATCCTATTGAATTTCAGGAAACATACATGAGGCGTATATCAACTTGCTTGGCTGCAGGTATTGTCTATAAATATTAGATAATTAAATCTTACAGAAAACATTCTGATGTTAGTAAGCGATCAACGCAGATGGAATAGTTCTTAACATGGTCGTTGGAGGTGAGGTGGTAAACTTGAAAAGCCTTGAGGAAAGCACTGGTCTCATGATTGAAGAAATGCCAATAGATGTAAGCTCATTCTCAACTTTACTGCTGATGTCTTTTGCTTTTTTTGTCAATTTTCTCACAAAAGTAATACTGAAATTTCATTTTTTCTGTTGAATCTTTTGTTTTACTGATTGAGTGTGATCGAGCAAATCAAATTTTCTCATGCTGTAATTTTTTCTTATGTTTAAGCATTGTTCTGCTTGTTTACTGTTGACTTATTGTGCAGATATCTGAGATTTTATGAAGTCCCTTCATTGCTGGAACTGATAACCTGGAAAATGTTGTTAGGTATGGCCATATCTTAGTTTTGAGTTGTTGGTTATATCTCATGTAGTTGAATTTAGAACAATTTACAGGGGAATCAAATCTGCTTCATAGGTTGGAAAGATCCAATCTTTCATTTGCTTAAGTGGTCATGGTCAGTTGGGTCTTGCTTTCATTTTAATTTCAATTTTCATGCTGCTTATAGATATTTTGTTAGGAAAGATGGGAAAACTACTTCACAGTCCTGATACAAAAGAAGGGAAAACTGTTTTCCGGTCCTAAATCTTAAACATCAAACATCTTACTTCGTATTGCTGGGTTTTGTGACTAAGGGATCAGTTTTTCCTATGAGTAAAAAAAGAAATTTATTTTTTAGATTGAGTTTACCACCTGATATACAAATATGGCAAAGCTTTGGTGCAGGGTCTATTTTCTTCACGATTAGGTGGAAAAAAAATATGGTTTACCACCAAGCAACTTGGAGGATTGCAATGGGCACTGATAAAAGATCTGCTCCCTGATTTTGGGACTAATCCTACTGTCTTGATGCTATTGACCAGGACTTCCAAAAACAAAATTAAATATGACCATTGTAAGGGAGGCTCAGCGCTTTCGATGGTCCGGATAGTTAATAGGCAAGTTTTTTTTCAAGCATAGTAAATAGGCACTTGATGCTTAAACAGAAAGATTGGTTTTATAAGTATTTCTGTTTATTCCAGTATATCAAATTCTACCAGAGTTACATCTTTTGGTGTATTTAATGTATAATATTGTTGAACTACAAAATTTGAGGATGTCGAAGTGCAGGTGACGTAGTTTGCCGAGTAACAATTTAGAGTTGGCCGGAGTAAATGCCACGAGCAACAATGAACACAAAAATTTTCTTGGTTAAATTACATAATCAACATTTTACAGAATGTTAGGAATTTAATGTTCACAAAAACTACACTTTGCTTTAAGCATGCTTATCTGCTGTGTTTTTGGGTTTTGGGTAACTTAATTTAAAATTATTTTAGTTTGATCAACAAGATATGAAGTAACAGGAAAAAATTTATCTGTTCATTTCTACCGTATACCAAATTAATGGTGCAAGCACGCTTGCACCAGGACTGAGCTAGTTTGCTACCTCCACAATGTACAATCACAAAATCTTCACCATTTACATACTCGAGCCCAATAAAAAATCTCACTCTCTTAATCTCCCGAGCTCCAGACAAGCAACAACTACATAGAATTTATGCAAGATCATTGCACGTTTCTTCTAGGATCTGTGATTTTGATTTTCCAATGGCTGTCCTTGAACCCCGCCTTCTTGGCCAACTGCCTGTCCCAGTTCAGTTCCACCTTCCTCCTCTCCGTCAATGTGCAGAAGCTCTGCAATGTAGGGTCCATGTCGTCGTGCAATTTCCACCACCGTCGGTGGGCGATGTCGCTGGCAAACACATGCTGGAGTTTGAGGTTCCAGTTGCAGTCGTAGTCCCTGTAGCAGTCCCAGGGCTTGAGGCCTAGGTAGTGGATGGCGTAGAGCTTGGGTGGGTCGGCCCCGAACAGCTCGTTCTTCACTGCCACTTCGGCCGATGTGTTGGACCAAAAGTTCTTGAGGAAGTTCATCCTGCGGGGCAGCCTGTGCCACCACACGAATACTTCGTTCAGGAAACCTTGGTCTCCCCCGTTGTATGATATCACCTGCAGCAGACCAAAAGCTGGTTTAGAGGACGGAGAAACTTGAATCTGATATTCTGATCGATGTTATAATGATGAAATGTTAATAAGGAAAATCAATATTATAATGATGGTCTTCCATAATAATATAATGATTTTACGTGCCAACAATTATTAACTTTTTTTGATGTATGATTTGCATGAGATTGAACCACTTAATTCCGCAAAATTTATTTAATTTTCATAAATACGTGGAAGGAAAAATAATAATAATAAAATTTAAGGTGGCCCAAGTTTGAGTCGATCTTGCCTCGGGTCTGGACTAGTTGAACTGAAGATAAATGAGTGGAATTTGAACACACCTAAACTCCTAATCGCTTCATTAACACCCTTACTCGTAGAGATTGGTAGGGATATCCCTATCCTCGTCTTTATTCCTTCCTACGATTAATTAATGTTAAGTCTTAATTAGCTAGCAGTTGTAAGAATGAGATGAACTTTGTACCTCTGTGCGACTGTCCATAAGCATGTAGAAGGTGCAATTGGACGGCTCGATAACCATGACGCCGGAGTTGAAGATGGCGCCGTCGTTGCCGGTGGCAGATATTTGAGGGAAGGAAAACAGTATATCAAGGTTGCGGAGGACGACGATGTCTGCATCGATGAAGATGACCTTGTCGTAGTCGGTGAGTTGCCATAGCCGGAGCTTGCTGTAGTTATACTCGTTGTAGGACTTCTTCTGTGCTCTAGGGTTACGAATACGCTCTATGTCACGGATCTTCCATCCGGCGGCGGCAACCGCTTGTCGCTTGGCCATGGTGATTGAGTTGTCTAGTAAGATGATCAAATCGCGGCTGGTTCCGGTGGCCAATAGGCTCTGCGCGAGGGCAATGGCGCCACAAACGTACCCCTCCGACGAGTGGAGCACGGTGGCATAGGCCTCCCTCCGGCTGCCGGCGGTGGTTGGGAGGAGCACTGACGGGTCGTACTCCCTGTTCGTCCCTGTACCATGTAACCTTCATGTTCTTAGTAATATCCAGTGAAGATGATGACTATTAAAGTCAGTCTAGTTGCCACGAGAAAATATAAAATACATGAAATTTTTGACAAATTAAATAATCATTAAAAGCATAAAAAAAATTAAAAGTTTTTTTCGTGCACTTATTAATAATTATGATTATTTTGAATACAAAACGTAAAATATATTTGATCATTAAAGATTTCATGTAGTTTACATTGCTTCTATCCTACCAACTAAAGGGGCACATATTATCCATATGCTTATCAACCATCATATTATATACGCTTACCATTACATTGTAAACTTAAGTTTGCAGCCAACAATTGCTCTACTGGAAAGGCCTCCTTTTTGGTAGTAATTCCTATATCATCTAGCTATTAGCTAAGGCTAAACTTCATAAGACTAAAACTCAACCTAAGGTCATGTAAGGCTTGAATGTAAAACCCAATGTAGTTTAGGAGTGATAATTGTTGTCCATATACAAAGAGCAGTAAAAAAATTTCCACCATGAATAAATACTTGCATGCTGTCATCCTATTAGGTCTTGTATCCTTGTTAATTAGGTCTTGCAACATGGACTTGGAGCTGTGTGTAAGCTAACACAACTATCTACCTAAGGATTTAGTCCTTTGTTTAAGGACACCCTTCCTCTATATAAGAGGTTTTTAGGTTCCAATTATTCTACATATGCTCTCACCCCTCTTACTCTCATGGCACTATTAAAAAGCATTATTGTTATATTAATTGTGTGGTGTGAACCTGTGTGAATGTAATTTGTTGAGAAAGTGTCTAAGCTAATCTTCGCGGGCTTGTAACTATTCTTTTTCTTGATTTTTTTTAAAAAAAATCAAATGGGTTAGGCTTTGGACTCTTTAATTTTAAAAATCATGTATATTTTAATTGCATTGTGACTAATTAACTAATAACTGTTTAAATTAGGAGCACCAACTTTGAGTTGTTCCACCAAACATAAGTGGCTATCCCAGATTCCGAAGGGAAGTCTCCAACTGATTTGGACGTGCCAGCAAATGGTTGTCCTGTCATTTATTTTACACTTCTTCTCAACACATTGCTCTGCACGTTTAGTCCATTTTCTATGCAAAACTTAGTTAATGAAGCTATGCACGTCTTCGCTTCCTTCTTCAAACAATAATATATAAGTAAAATACTCTTACCTCATATCTTTTAAACCCTCTTGAAATTGTCATTGTTCTTTTTTTACTCTACTATTAATAAGTTTTTTAGATTTAAAAGCCTACTATTATTATATATAGACTCTTAGAATCGTTACTAACCCTTCCTTCCACTACAACCTAATATGTAAAAGCTTCTTAATTAAAGCGTGCATTCTACTTACTAAAATTAATAAAATTAATGAAATTAAAGCTGACCATCATAAGTTAATAAAACTGTCGATTCTAATTGTTGAAATTAACAACAATTAGCAGAAACTCATTTTATTATCAACTTTTATTAATAAGAAGGTGGTCAAAAGTCGATCTATGACTAAAAGTAAGATGCTCAACGAAACAAAATATAATTAAAATAAAAATAACCAATTAAACTATATAATCTATCTATTTATGATTCAGTCTCTCTAAAATTGATTCTATATCTCCAATTTAAGCCATGCATTGATAAAACATCTCGACTAGTTACTAATAAGAAATCTGAATTAAAAATGCATACCATACACATTGCTATGAGAAGAAATCAAAGACATTGTAGAAGTTAATTAAAAATGGATTGATCAAGAAATTACCTTGAACCCACAAGGGCAAGGCCAGCATGCAAGAGCCCACCGGCAGCTGCACCTTCTCTTCAAGACGTCCGACCTCCGGCTCCAACATCCACCACTCTCCTTCGGCTCCGGCGATGTCGTTGCACCGAAAAAGTTCCGGCATTGGCTGGCAGCTGCTCCACAGAACCACCCTCACCCTCCCTTGTCCATCTCTCTTCCCCCTCTTTGCCGCCATGTTGGCCGCTACTAGATGTGCTTGCAGCCTCCCCACATCCCTTGCCCACCCTTCCTCCGGCCGCCGGCACGGTAGCATCGCCACCACCGTGTCGAATTCGCCATTGTATTTGGCGAAGTCCGGCATGGGTATCTCCGGGCAGGACGGCCCGTCGTTCTCCTCTTCCTCATCGATCCATTCTGGGAACAGGTCTTTCCATTCCATGTTGAGTGAGACATGGTCGAACAAGACATGATACGCCTCTGCGCCTAGTGATTTCTCCCATTCGCTGACCATGGCCGCCGACTCTGCATCCTCCATGTTCACCACTCCAATCTTCTTCCCTCTCACTGCTTCCAACACAAAACTGGGTATTACTGATACCCTCTTCTTGGCTTGTCTCACTTGCCTCGTCTTTGTCTCCAACACAGCTTTTATCTTAATCCTGTCATCTGTCTGCGAAAAATGAAACATCTAAATCTTCGAATAAAGAAGAAAGATTGATGATAATAAACACTGTTTTTTGTAATTATAAGGATCCGAGTTCAGGTTCACGTCCCCAACACTTTTTCGGAGTATTGAAGAAGAAAAAGACTTTAACCTTCAAATTTCTGCATGCATTGCTCCTAATTTAAACAACAATTAGATCTCACACTTATTGTTAAGAAGTATGAATACTCACCTTACCTTATTACTATAGCATTCTCGCAAAGAACATCGAACAAACGAAGACGAGACTTGCATCTCATCATAGCCGAGAAACGATCGCTTGAGCATAACCGCCAAATAAGCGACCAAAAACAGGGTAATGAAGATCTGGTTTACTCTAATGACCAGCGTTTTGGGCACCGCAGGTGTCTTCATGATATCTAAAATCCAACGTCGTCGGGGAGCTGCAAGCTTCACGAAATGGAGAGAAAGGGAGTTATAAAGATCATAGAATATGGGTTCTCTCTTTTTGCTCTAGTTGGCCGGATTTGGGGATTTAGTGGTTGATCTCAAGGTTGGACGAGAGAAGAAAGATCAAGACAGGTGTTCTTGCTTTGTTTCGATGTTTCCTCGCGCTTAGGCCAAAGCGATGCCCCCAAGTAAATATAGGTTTCAAACTTTGCTAGTTTAACCAATTAATTCTCAATATCACGAGATTATTATTATATATTGCAACTTGTGTTGGGTCAACTGCTTGTTTGTTGGGCATGGTTGCTCAATCATGGGGGATGAAGACTATGTTGGCCTGTTCATTGACAGGCCAAACAACTCAGAAGCTCAACGTTTTGAAATTCTACTGTTCAATTCCACCATTTTAATGCCTAATTCATGCCCTTTAAAAGCTTGTGTATGTTCACTGGATAAATTATGCTTTTGGTCACTTTGGTTTTCCCATCAATGGTTATATGCAAGACTGGGTTATTCAATGACTACTGGTGTAAACGAGCCAAGCCTGCTCGCGAGTTTTTTGCGTTTGGCTCGGTCCGGCTCGTACTCGTGATACTCGGCTCGAAATAGATAAGCTCGTTGAACAACGAACAGAGCTTGAGCAAAGGAATATTCGGTTCGGCTCGGTTTGAAAATCAAATTCGATATGTTCAAACTCGAATTCGATATGTTCAAATTCGAAAAAATGTTCGATTCGGCTCGGCTCGTAAATATTATTAAGGTCACATTAAACTTATATAGTGTTTAAATTTTTTTTTGATCTTATATAAGTGAGCACAGAAACATTCGCTAGGCTTGAGCTTGGCTAAAGCTCGGCTCGAATTCGGCTCGAACCAAGCCTAAATACTATAAATTTTGGATAAACTCGGCTCGTCTCGTTTATATTAAAGCTCGGCTTATTTACATTAAAGCTCGGCTCGGCTCGTTTTGTATCGAGCCAAACTCAAGCACACCACTACTCGACTCGACTCGGCTCGTTTACACCCGTATCAATGATATGTCTTATAATATGTGAAAATATTTTTATTAGTTGAGAATGCAGGCTTGCACCTACTAGATGGTGCACAGTCGACTTCCTCTTCAAATCAAAGCTAGCAGACATTTGTCATTCACAAAATGTGTTTGAGAAAAGGAGAAGTGAAATTTGAGAGAACAGATTCCAAAGTCCTTTGGGTGATGTTTCATCCTCTTCACCTAATTGATTATTGTTAACCCTGTTTTGTTTTTCTAAAAGCAGTTGGGCTTCACATCAATCAGCGTTATCAAACTCGTTTTCTACACGATTTTATGTTTTTTTTTCTCTTTTTTTTTTAATTTTTTTTCAGAAAAGAAATTGAAATAATGCTTGTTTATGGACCATTAGATGCTGCTTATGGGCGAAGTGGCTTTATTTGACGCATTAAGTGGAAGAGAAGTCGGCTAGTAAAAACTGTCCCTTTCGTTTAGGAAAACGAAATGACGTCGGGTTTGATTTAATTGGATGCGATTGTCCTCTTAAATGGATTTGCGTTTCATCTATTTATTTCATGGGCTTCTAGAAAAGAAAGATTTGCACAATGTCGTACTACTTGATTTGGCTAATTAAAGCTTAGCTCAACAATTACTTTTCTTCATATTTTGACAAGTAGGATTTGTTGGGAATAGTTAGGGGTGTTCATCGAGTTGGGTACCGCAAAACCCAACCCGGTCAAACCCTAATTGTAAACCCAAGCCTTGGCCAAGTGTCTTAGTTCAGTTTGTGGTGTAATCCAACCCGAATAGTATGTCAGATGGTCTAGTTCGGGTGGTTATATGTTATGAGGGTTTTGTGGTATGGTCTATGGGCCAGGGCATTGGTTGTAACCGCTGTTAGTTGAAAGGTTTTATGTGAGACAAAGCTAACTAATATTACAAATAAAAAGGTTAGATCTCTACAAACTTAGACCCTCCTAATGATCACAAGAATGAACACTTATAGTGGAAAAATTTAAGTAGAAATAAGATATATAATTCACAAATAACCATAAGTACGTTGAATCTTATTTTGATGAGACAAGTTCACTTAAACTCTCTAAGTATTAGCTAGGCAAACCCAACAATCTGAGGGAAAAATCACACCAACAAAAGAAAAAAGTGTTGAAGTGTTCAACAGTTCGGACAACATTAGGTCAGTTGTTCAACAGTCGAAGCACGGAGGTGCAGCCAAGGAGAAAAATGTTTAGACCTTAGTCGTGCCTTCGACAACTGAAGACAGGAGATTGAAGATGAAGTCAAAGTTTGTCATGTGATCGTTTGCACATTTGGCTACCAAAGGGGTCTTCGGCAGAAACTTGGAAAACTGATTGAGGAGTTCAAAAACTTGCAGAAGTTCGGTGAAGTTTGAGAAGTGAATTTGGCAGACAATTGGTCAAAGGTTTGGACCCTGAAGCTAATATGGTTAGTTTTAAGCCATTGTTTGGTTGGCGATTAGTTGAACGTTTCGTCAAACGACCTGGCAAGTTGAAAAAACTAGTCTGTAAATAGGGCCTTTGGGGTAGTGTTTTGACAGTAGCTTGACACCCTCTTGATTCTTTAGTTGATTTGACACTCTTTTGGCCCAAATGAGAAGAATAAGCTTGTGCTAGAAACGGGTACCTATTAGCTTGTAATTCTAAGTGTTTTGATTGTACCAAGGAGTGCATTCTTTTAGTGAGGTTAGATTTTAAACTCCCTAGGTGTTGGGAGTAGGTATATGAATCATTTTGCTTGAGGAACGGAGGTGCTTGGAGAAGGAGTAGCTTCCGAGGTTGTAAAACTTCAAGGGTGTTTCAAGCTTTGGTGAGCTAGGATTCTTGGCACTTGGTGTTTATGGAGGACGACTTGTTGGAGACACTAAGGGTGTTTGGAGTGCAAGTTTTCTTAGCACTTGTGGAGTGCTTGCGAAAGAGTCTTATTTTAATTTCTTGTAAGGATACAATTGGTTTGCCTAGGGGAGCTACGAAGGCTAACTTACCAAAGAACTTGGTGAGCTAAAAGAGAGGGCGTACCAGTTTTGAACCTTTTCTGTCCTCTTTCCCTCTCCTTACTTGTGTGTTTACACTTATTTGATTATACAATTATTGACACACTGGCTTTACTTCCTTAAGCTTGACCAGCTTGGTTGCGGTTGGAAAATAAGTATTCACGAGTTCTAGGCTACTTTACTACTTGTATGATTTTGACTTCTTTTCTAAAGGAAGTAGCAACTTCGAATTGAACTTGTTGTACTCTTCCCACACACACACAACTTATTATTTGCCTTGCCTATTTGGTCATATTTGCAAATTAATCACTTGTTCTTCATTGTTTAAATCATTTCTACTATTAATTGTCCATATTTATGATCTTTATAAGACCCCAAGGATTATGATAATCTAGTTATCTTTTGGAGAAATATTGTACTTAGCTCTCACCCGCACAAGGTTGCCTTCAAAGTAAAATATGATCAACAAGGCAGTCAAATAACAAGTGGGTGGTAAATAAGCATAAGTTCAAACAAAGATGCTTTAGCAAGTTTAATCAAACCATGCAAGTGCCTATGTGACCTTGACATTGTTCACTTAGTTCTCCAAAGTAATATACGGTCTCTTATTAATGTGACATGCAAGTATACACGGTCGAAACAAGTAATATAATCATAAATTTAAGTATCGTCCCACATGGAGATGGATTTTCTTAAATTAATTAAAGTAAAAGAAATTAAGAATAAAACAAAAATAATTGACTCAACTAAGTAATAACTTTAAATGAAAGAAAAAGTTATAAGGATAAAACTCGTTCTAGAGTTGAATTTCCCTTAACCTGAATTTAACCTTCATCACATCATACTCTTATCTTTTATTCCCTCAAATTATCGATCTAGGATAATTATATGACATGGTGGCTCCTGCTCCTTCATGCTTCTATTATTCTGCCTCAATTTCTACTTCTCGGGGATAATTGATTAATCAACAAAATAATGCATTAAGATTTGCCTTACAATCACATACGATGTTATGTATCTCCTGACCATAACGACAAACAAGTCAAAAGTCTCGTCGTATGATGAATTATCAATGACTAATTTAATTAATTTCTCCTGAAATCTTATTAAACCTTATGATCTAAGAAATAGGCAATCAATCTATTCTTAGCATTAAGAACATTATAATTCAAACAATCCGATAGAATAAAAGAATAAGAGCTCGAAATGAATTCAATTAAAACATGTTAAGTTCCATTCTTCTCTACAACGAAATAAAATATTTTCTCCATAATAAAAATAGAAAACAATATAAAGAAAAAACTAATTTTTATTATAAAAGAAAAATAATTACAAACTAGAACTACTTCTAAGAAACCACGAGTTGAGATGAGACATGATTCTAACAACAACTGGCCACTCCTTTATATAGAAGAGGAGATAGAAGAATTCGAAGATGATGTTCACAAATCAATGTAGTATAATTAATTATGATGTCCCTTCAACTTTTCAATTCCTCGACTCCGTTGAACACCATAAATTATAGTCATTGGGTGGGGCCAATTGTCATAACCATAAGCTTCTATGTTTTCAATGGTTTTCTACATTAAAACACCAAATTTAAGTATATCAAATAAAATATTAATTAACTAAGAAAATAAAGTAAAATATCACTTTATTAATAATATTTATACTCAGGAAGTACAAAATCATATTAAAAACATAGGTAAATATTGTATATTTTAAACACATAAGACTGGCTTCCTCCTTGCTTGGGTTTTTTTCCTTTCTTCTTCTTCTTCTTCTTCTTCTTCGTAATTTGCATGCATGCATATTTATAATTGATAATAAGCTTGTTAATCACGGAACTAAAGTCTCTAATCAACAAAAAAATGAAAGAATTAAATTGGAAATAAAACTGGAAGCTGTCCATGATGAACAACCGGAGTTTTGGCAAGGTGGGCAACCGTAGGCAAGGAAATTCAAGGCAACCCTCACACCCCCGACGGCCCCTGGGCTGCTGGGTTGAAGGGATGACATCGTCGTGCCCTTGGATTTAGGTGGGTAGCGGAATCGCAGCTGTTATTGGGCGGAGTTGCAAGGGTGGGTGAGGAAATCTGGTAGTCTAGGGCGGCAATTGGGTTGTAATCCGGTCGGAAAAGGTCTCTGAATGGTTGAAGGTGCCAAGACGATCACCCAATTGAGGCGGTGAAGCTCGCCGGGGCGGAATCGGCGCTAGGAGCGGCGAAAATTACTGAAATCGGGGCAAATCCGTCGTCGCCACGGCCGGAATGTGGCCGGAGGTGGTCGGGGTGGAACTGCCACGACATGTTGGGGCTGGTCGTCATCGGTCGACGGCTATTGACGGCAGCCAGAGGCGAACGGAGCTTAGTCGACGACCGTGAACGGGATGATAACTTCGGGCTACGATTGTGGGCAAAACACGATAGCAGTGACCTAAGGTTCTGATCAGGGTCGGAGTTGGTATGGAAGTGAGTTGATTGATGGGGGTGGCTTGGCTGTTGGTAGCTTGTTATCTACGAACAGTCTGCCAATAAACACCCCAATCATAGTTTGTTTTGGGAGAAGGAGAGAGTTAGGGAAGACGAAGATGACAGTTACGTAAATACGGGTTTTACTCGACACGGTTCTAATTAAAAAAAAAATTAACTAATATAAATCTTTAAAAATAATTAATTTAAGAGGATACAAGTTAAGTGACTAAAATAATAAATTAATAAATTATTACACGAAATTACCATAATTAATAAAATTACGGTCATGATAAATAGTAAATAATTAATCGGCTTATTACAAACGATTAAATTAAATTGAAGGGTTATAGGGGGCAAATAAAATAAAGACTTCACTTTTACCATATTAAATTTTAGTAAATAAAATAATTATTTTAAAAATTAATTAGTAAGGTAGAATGTGGGGAAATAAAATATAATCGTGTAAAAAATCACAAAATAGCATAATTAAATAAGGAAGGGTGGAACCTTATTGAATTTAATAAATTACAGATAAATTAGGATAATAGAAATCAGTTAAAGAATATACCAATAATAATAACTACTTATTGGTTATAAATTAATAATTATTTTATTAATTATAAAGTGAGGATTATAATTGGGATAATTAATTTAAAATGTAAAGGAATTAAATGATTATATCACATGAATAATTAATTATATCACTAGATTTGTTGAAAGTTAAATAATTAATGATGTTCAACATGACACATTTTATATTATCAGAAATTGATAGTTATATTAGTCATGTAGTTGCATGCATTTTCTACATGAATAAAATTATACTCATATATAATTTTATGTCCTCGTTTAGACTAGGATTGTTGATCACAGTCGTGGGATTTCGTACAAGCTACCAGGTCCGTATAATTACTGAAACGTTGTATATTCCCTTCTGGCAGCCCTGGTCAGCCTGAGCCCAGATTTGACCACCATGCACTGTATGCAACCGGGTCAAGGAATTGACTCAGTCCGACATAGGTCCGCACTTTAAAATTTACTTGTAAGACAAATATGGAGTCTCTGACACAAGGCACCACGAGCAAAATAGGGAGTCTCCGTCATGAGGCAGCACCCGCGAAATAGGGAGTCTCTGTCTTGTAATGACAATCTAAAACTTAAAAACTTGCCCCCATGCCGAAAGGGGATGTCAGGCAGACGGCTCATTATGCATTTGTGATACCGAGATGGTGAGCCAATGACAAATATCGGTAACTACACAAGCCATAGGTCATGTAGTGTGTGTGCTCATGCATGAGATTGTAGCGGGATGAGCGGCCACCCTCCCCACATTATAAGAGCTCGGCATAGGCTCACTTCACTAAAAGACTTTTGAAATAAGAATATGGAGTATATTTGATTTGTTTTTTTAATTATATGGCTTAGTGGTTTTATCACTAACGCGAAATTACCTTTGCAGGTGTGCAAGTTCAAGCATAGATTGAGAGCGGGGTTGGTGGATCTTTTACCAACCAAGGTTTGGAAAAAATGATAATGCATTAGACTTCCTTTTTATTTTATTTGAGTTATAAATGTGGCTATGGGAAATGGTCCAAGACTGTATGACGATTATTATTATGTCTTGTTTAAAACATAGTTTACTTTGAATGATTTATACTTATGGTTTAATTTTTAAGTAACACATGGCTAGCTAGGCCCACAATAATGTGAAAAATGGTGGGTCGTTACAAAACTCCTATTATTCTCTTCTATCTGACCAAGTCCGTTAAATGAGTAGGTCTTCTTATCTTCAATATGGTAGCGAACTTATATACTTATAAGTAACAACAAGCCTTCCTTCACAAGCACCAAGTGCTAAGGAAGTTTACAACGAACAAGTCTTCCTTCTTCAATACCCTCCAAGTGCCAAGGAAGTTATAACCAGATCCTAAAACCTAGGAGCACCTTCACTTGCAACTAGTCCACTTCTTCACCAAGATGTCACCTTAAGCCAAGTAGTCCTCCACAAGCTACAAGCTTCCTTCCCTAAGGCCAAATTCTCACACACACTTCCAATACCTTGGAAGTTTATAGTTGAATCTCAAACACTTGAGCCTTGTCTCATAGACAACCTTCTTTGAAATACACATCAAAAGCAATCAGATTACAAACAAAATGAGTAGCCAATCCTAATTCCAAGGTTTGAGCATTAAGAGGTTCAAAAAGATTCTAAGAGTTCATCCATTTAATATACATAAAAACCTAGAAGACAAGGCCATTAACTAGCAATCCACCTAGAGTGCATGCATAATTTAAAACATAAAATAAATTAGCCACATGGAAAATAACTGAATATACTAAGAGCCAACAATTCATTTGATACCATAAACAAAACTAATAACAAATTATAATTCATATTAATGATGTCCAATAAATGAATTCCAGATTTAGTACAAGTTTCAACTAAGTTGTAACAAATAAAACCTTATGACTAAATCTCTTACCATCTCGTCGTCCATAAGTGCCACATCTAACCTGCTAACAATCAAGAAATTGTTCTCTTAACACCAATATATAGCTTCAAATCATCTACTTATATATGCAGTAACCATAGTAAGCAAAGTATGATTAATCTTTCATTGATAAGTAAATATCAATTCGCTTTATTTTAATCGTAACGTCATATCATGTAACTTAACATAACCTTTAATCATTGACATGAACATGACATGTAACATTCAATAATTTGACATATTTATTTTGACATGAATAAAAAGACATTCCTAAGCATTCTTAACTAATTACATAATTAAATAGTCAATATGAAACACATATACATGATCAAACCTTTGCAGCTTTAGATTTAAGGTAAAAGCCTAGTCCATTATCCAACCTTTGAGATAAATAGAATGTCCATCTATGTACAACCTTTGTAGCTTACTATCATGTAATCATCAATTATCCTTTGTGGCTAAATCCATCATCTATAGTCTAACCTTTGAGACCCTATTCAACTTTCAAATCATCTTCATTGGTTCATTTTAAATAACCTATGGCCTGACCTTGGTGGCCTTAGTATTATCAATCTATAGCTCAACCTCTAAAAAGCTCTAATATGAAAAAGTCGATAACATGCATATTTAACTTGTTGGCTCGCCATTTGTAGCCTAGTCCCAACTTTTGTAGCCTTTGGGTCAAAATCTTTGAAACCCACTTTAAGTCCAACATCTTCGTCTCCTGAGAATGAAGAGTGCCTCACAATTCCTGAATCATATTTCATTAAGTCACAAATGATCATAAGAAAAGTTGAAGCAGTAGGCCTTGTTCCTTTTCCGACCCTTTCCTAAGAGGAATGCTTGGGGTACATCGGCATTACTTGTCAGTCACCCAAAGTTCATCATCATCATAAACTCATTTAAAACCTTTAATATACATACTTTGAATTTCATTAATTAAATCGTCTAAACAAGTCATTAATACTGACAATCATAAAGGTCCACAAGATATGAATAAACTGACATGGTTACATTATTTTTTGATCTCTTTTTCGTAGAAACAAGACACCCTAGCCTGGGTAATAATATACATCACTAACATATAAACCTAACCTATGCCTATATGATATGTCATGGCATAAATATGATGCTCATACAATATGCAAAAACCTCATTAACTTGTATAAAACACCATGCAAGCAACATAAATTGGTTATCTAATCATAAACATAGCATAATTGAAGTATAATATCAATAAAACTTAAAATTAAGGTTTTAAACCTTAAACTTTAAAAATACATATCTCTCAAGCTACTTATATAAATAAAACCCATAAAATTTTATAGGTAGAAACTAGAGATTATGATGTCCACAACACAAAAACAATCGCTTAAATCTGAGTTCTACAAATAAAGTTATAACCTCTTTAATATAGGTGCAAACGTAAATTAGGATCTTTGCACCGTAGCGCTAGATGCCCTACCCTGGCTTTGGGTGTCATGGCACTCCACCAAGCATGGTTGTAGGAATCGGCCGAGTCGGATCGGACTCGGCCGATTTAAATCGGATTGGCGCCGTGCCGATCCGATTTCGGGGTCGAATCGGTCGGCCCCGAATCGGCGACCGAATGGCCGATTCGAACCGATTCCGACCGATTTAAATCGGAATCGGAATCGGGTTAAATCGTTGTGAATCGGGTTTTGTGAAAATTACTAAAATACCATTGCCTTTATATTAAATAAATTACTTACACATGGGTAAAATGGGAATTATAAATTGAAAATGACCAAAATACCCCTAAATAACTAAAATACCCTTGTCCTTTTATTAACTAAATTATTTATGCAAGGGTAAAATGGGAATTCAAATTTGACAATGACCAAAATGTCCTTATATTACGAAAATACCCTTAATTTTATATTAAATAAATTATTTATGCATGGGTAAAATGGAAATTAAAAATTGATAATGACTAAAATGCCCCCCTATCCTCCCTCCGCCTGCCGCTGCCCGTT
>JAVDBV010078725.1:0-16355 GCA_032619315.1 Piper longum | reverse complement strand
TTTGCTATTATTAACATTATAGTTACTTATGAATATCAGTCTTATTATGGTCACTAAATTTTATTTATTTGTGTAATTATTAAGTAATTAACTTATTTATTTATTTATTTATTTATTATGTGTATGTTATTATTTATTTGTAATTAATTATGTATTCTTGTGTTGTATGACTAATATTATTATTATTTTTGATTAATGAATATTAAATATTTATTTATTATATTTTTAAAAAGTATTATTTAATTAATTCATAAATATTTGATTATTTATTTGCTTACTAACACGAGTATACATGATACTTACTCGTGTTTACCTGTGTACATATATAGTATAATTATATTATTATTTTCTCATTAGTGTATTATTTATGTACATGATTATGTGTTTATTATTTATCTAATTATCCATTAGTGCAATTTCTTATATTTATTATTTATTATTTAGTATTATTATGTCTCGATTAGCGTGCCAAGTGTTTAATTATAAGTTTGTTAGCATTACTTCATTTATTAGGATGTATTGATGATATGAGCACACACCACGAGCATGCATCATATAGGGATGTTAGTATTTTACTTAGTAGTGGGTTCCGATGTAGGCTTCGGAGTCTGAGCTCGTCGTAGATATGCAGATACGCTTGGAGCTTGGACCACAGGTCCGTAGAACTCTCTTTCTCTGCTTGACTCCTTGAGTGTAAGGTTTAATCGTGTTTTATACGTAGGACGACATCGGCGGAGTTTTATCGGATCCCTCCGATGTCGGGTCATTTAGCCGCGTTTTATACGCAAGTTTAATAAAACTACTAGGATGAGATCCCTTGTTGGTTTTCGAACTTTAGCTCCAGAAATTTATTATACAAGCCTCATCCCTAAGCCTATTATGTAAGTACGCGCAATTTTACGGATTTCACGAATAAGTGAATGAGTGGTACGGAGATATGTATGGACCGTGCTAGTACTCCTTCAAACCATGAGGTAGTGCGGGTGTATGATGGTACTGCGTAATGCAGCGCATTTCTGGAATATGTGGTACTAATATAATTGTTCCTTTTGCCATTTGAGTACAATGGCGGGTGATATGGAAGGTGTGAGGGCGTAAGCGTTGTATGTATGTATGATTATGATTATGAGCCGTGCATGCAAGCCGACATTTGTTAAGTATGTTTGCTTACTGCCCGGTGTGAGGCATTCTTGAAGTTTCATATGTGTTCGTGGGTAATGGAATACCCATTTGCCAGATTGTATTAGTTATATTTCGGACCAGGAACATTCGTTACTGACGGTTTTCTTATAATATATGTAGGTCTCACAAATCCTGTCTCGACTTCGACGGAAGGACAGATAAATGCTACCCACACTTGAGCTCAACATAAGATTTTCTTTCTTGCATTTATTTATATTTGATGTATTTTGATGTTTATTTGACAATGTCTTCCATTCTCATGACACCAAGAGGGTTATTTCGATATATTATATAGATTGAGTCACACTGACTAATAATATTAAACATGTCTCGACTCGATCGTAACATTTCTGATCCGGTTCTTAAGTGAACCGAAATTGGGGTATTACAAACGCAATGTAATTTTTATGCATAGCACAAATGTGCCGACTTTAAAGTCTTCTTTTTCCGTTCACTCAAAAAACCCAAAAAATCTTCTTTTCCATTTCTTCCCAAAATTCCATAAATCATGCATGAGAAGCGAGAACACAAACAACTTATGATAGAAGGTCATGGTTATGATCAGCATGACTATACCGCTAGGTTGGTAAGTTGAAATTAAGAAGAGAATTTCATGTATTGAAAAAAACAAGAAGTTTCATGCGAACATTCATGCCGCCAATTTTTTGCCAAGATTTCAACGTTTCACAGGGAGAAAGATTAACTTTTATTGCACCTTTCAAAGCATATATGATGAAAGACAGATTAGATAGTATGAACAGCAACACTGTAATACCAATTTTTCCTCTACTCGTTTACAAGGTGTGGCCAAACTCTTTTCTTTTTCCAAGATCATTTATTTAATTTGTAATACTCATTTTCATTGTGACATATTATGCCCATGATTGCTACTTATATGTATTACCAACACAAGACACTTCTAGATCATTGAAAATATATCATTGAAAAGTAACTCTAAAAACTGTTCTAGTCCACTCCACTCTATAGATTTTCAATTTAACTAGATGAACCCTTAGTAATAGATTTAAGATCGATTCACAGAGTTCGCCGAGTGTCCGATTCGGGGTAAAATTGGTGAGGAAAAAGGTATGTGCTTGCTATTGCATTCATGCAAGATGAATATTCTCTACGTCTCTTCCACGTAAATTATTGTTGAGGAGAAAAATCCAAAGCTTATTATTATAATTTTAAATTTATGTATTTATTTATTTATTTTTCTTTCATTTTTCCATGCTAAAAAATGTAATGAAACAATTCTACACCTTCAAAACATGGAAAAAAGTATAGTGAAAAAAAAAATCTTTTCACATTTTTAGGCAAGGGCAAAAGATGAAATATTATACAAATTATCCACAATGTACAGAGGGGAGGTATTTTTTTCTCTACAGTAATAATTTGGCAAGGAAAAGTGGTATTTTTCTCTTTGCCCAGAAAATAATCGATTATTGAACTGTCCATACACTCCCCCCACAACACACGTACATCATCCATATAATTTCGGCCAAGTGTATATATACTATGGAGCATAAATTAATTATATATCGACTGCATTATTTATAATTAATTTTTCTTATTTTTAAATGCCATGCTAATGGTTCTCACATTATTTAACCACATATCTGAATGCATCACCACTAACAATATCATGTGAAATATAATCGTACTTTAAAAATTCAGGGCCGACACAAAAATGGCGCTATTTATACTATTTTCTTAATTAAACAAATAAAATGTTATATAAAATATATGATTTACATCCTTTAAAATATTAATTTAGTTAAAGTAAAAGAAAATTAAAATATTTAACAACATTTATTACTTGACCTGAAAAGTCAATCATAAAATCTGTCACTGGAAAGTTATTTATAGAATTTGGCTTGGAAAATCATAAATTGTAGTAAAATTTGTAAATTTTAAAGTAAAAAAAGGTTGAGAAATTATGAATATAATAAGAGTTTTTTTGTAAATAAAGGAAAAATTTTTCGATAGTACCAAATAGTGGGAAAATCATGCTTAATTTTCAAAAAAAAATAAAAAATGTATTAATTATTTTAAATACCCTTAAAATTAAATTTAGTAATTTTTTTTAAAAAATAACTAAATGGTCAAGCTGGAGTCCTCGGCCTTGGGGGGCCAAGTTTGGCTATCCAAGGTTAAAGGCATTTAGTATTGAACTCCTCGGACCAAGGGAGCCTAGATATGGGGTAGCCAAATTTGGTCTTGCAAGACTTTAGCTTCTCTTGAAAAGTTGCCGGAGGGATGTGGCAGAGTCAGATCTGGCCACCAAGTTTGTCGATAGTCAGAGACCAACCTTCGGCCATATTAATTTGGATTAAGTAATATAATTTTTTAATCTAAAACTAAATCAAAGGATAGTCTTATTATTATTGAAATGCTTTCTTTTTTTTATATATAATTAGGTATACTTTTCTGACCATTTAATAATATCGAAAAATATCCTTCCTATCTAAGGCAAAGAGCTTGAACTACGAGCAACGTCCTTGTGATTTATTTTTAGCAAAATCACGTCCGGTCTAAATTACTACAAAAAGGGTTGTGGGGAATTATGCTGCAACCTACGTGACGTGGCGGCACTTGCCTTCGTTATCAAAGTGGGGCAATGGGCAGCGTGGCCTATTGACGATCACACTTTGCATGCAAGACAAAATAAAATAATCACGACGCCGGAGCAGTCCATTGGCCAACCCAAAGCCCGCCACCATTGAACTCCCCCCACTAGCGAGCATGGAGTATGAGAGCTTGGCCGCCTGGTGGCCGGAGTCTGACGACCCCTTGGCGGAGGAGGAGGGGCTGCCGATCTTCTCCCCGCTCCCGTCCATTGCCGACTTGTGCGGCGAGCTCGTCGGAGGGATGGATCCGGAGGAATGGTTAGAGGGGGAGGGGGCACTTGGCTTGGACGATGCCATGCAGGGAGTGGAGGAGAAGTCCGGTGTTAATGGAGGGAGCGCAGGAGGCAAGGGGTGTAAGAATTTGATGTCGGAGAGGAAGAGGAGGGAGAGGCTTAATCGGCAGATTATTGCTCTTAGGTCACTTGTTCCTTACATGACCAGGGTACATATCCTAAACCAAATTGTTAGTTTGTCTGCACTTTTTTGCTCAATGATATTGCATGTTGGATTTTTCTTTTTCTCATCACCCATTTTTCCTAGATTAAGGTTACATGATTAGTTAAGCACTTCCAATTAGTTACAATAGTTGAGTTGGTAGATAATTAATGATTTGATTACTTGAATTGGGCCAATATTATGTTTGTAATTTTTAGACAACTAATGGTTTGACAATTTGATTTGTAAAAGTTAGTTAGTGTCATTTCATGTGAGATACATGGTATTGCTTTACTAGTGATGGGATGTATTTAGAATATATATACTATGTCCTAATTAATTAGTGCTAATCTTGGATTTTGTTTTGCCTTGCTTTTGGCTCTTTCTGCTCAATAATTAATGGGGAGCAAGCACACCACCCGCATGCTCAGACTGTGTTGCAAGGTCGACTGCGACGCATGATGCCGAAGCGGTGTCGGCGTTCCTAAAAAAATTGAGTAACCTATCCCGTCGCTACGACGTCATATTCATTTTTAATGGTTGGCGGACGCACGTGGAGGCGCTACAGAGCCTCAACCATTGATGATCGGATCATCAATGGTCAGGATTTCTGGCATCCTTACGTGCGTCCGCCATTTGCTCTCATTTTTTATCTCGGGCATTTCACCTTATCGACTAGGTTCCGATGAGATAATTTTTTTCTTTTGAGACTTGCCCAACATAACTCTTAAAGGGTACGTAAATGTCTTGTGGTACACCAAATATTACAATAACTTCGTAAAATTTCTAGCTAGTTGTTCTTCTTTGTTTAAATCAAGTTGGCGTCGTTTAGCATTACAATCACTAATTAATTACTTTGTGTGATAATGTAATAGTCATAGTTTTTAATAAGTACTCAACTATATAGATATATACATGAAGATGATGATGATGAGAGTCAGTATTGATGCACGGTGGTGCAGATGGACAAGAGGTCGACACTGATCGATGCTGCAACGTATCTGCAAAAGCTACACAAGGAGATTGAGGAGGTGAAACGCGAGATCGAGGAGCAAAGAGGCTGCCATGAACGCTCCTCCGCGAGCTCTGACTCCAATCTTGCCTCTTCCCCTGAGCTCCAACTGGACGATTCTTCAGATCATCCTCAATATCATATCTATAAGGTGGTCGTTAATTCTTCCTCACCCTTCTTTTTTTTCTTTTTTTCTTTTTTAATATCATTTGATAAATGATTGCTTGCTATATATGAATATATATCGATCAGTGGCATTGAGTTTAGATTCAGGTAGTACTTGTAATTAGTGTAATTACCCTGGCTTAGGGCCGAAGCGATTCGAGCCTGGATCATTTTTTTTTAAAAAAATGGCTAAACAAAATGTGAGATTATAGGTTATTTCTTAAGTTTGCTCATCTTTAAAAATTTCCATCATTGAAAATTAAGTTTATCAACCCATGGCCCTATATCATTTATAATAACGTTGTCAGTACTAGTCTTATCTGGGGCATTACTTATCCTTAAACAATATGCTCATTAAACACATATTTCAAAATTAAAATTTATAAAATATGAAGATAATTAATAGCGTGTTCACAATGGAGTCGATTATTTGCAATGTCCACATGTGAAATATTTTTGTGACAAAAAAATGATATTTATATACGTTTTTTTCTTCGATGTGAGAATTAAATAATATGGGTAAAGTGAAATTTTTTGTAGTGCTAATTTTAACCAAAAAATAGCTGTGCATTTTGTAGATTGAGGTCGAAGAAATAGAAGATCGAACGCTCTCGGTGAAGTTAATCTTCAGAAAGACTCGCGGGGCCCAAACTTTGGTGCAACGCTTGATCGAGTCATTGGGGGTCCCGGTGACCCACACATGGACCCACATGATGGACGCTGAACAAATGACCACCACATCTTTCCTCAAAGTAATTTTCAAATTGTCTGTCAAGTGTTAATTAAATAGTTAATCAAGGTATACATATTTATATGTTATATTATGTGACCATGGTATATATTATTTTCACACTCACCTTTGGTCTGAAATCACTCGATATGTAATGTGTTTAATTGAGTTTTACTTGATCACATTAAACCTTAATGGATAAAATTAGTACTTTCTTGAAAGTGTTAAATTATGAATTATATTATGGCTTTGCAGTTGAAAAAGCAAGTGAACCTTGGAGCAGAGAAGTTGAAGGAGCAAGTGAGCAAAGCAGCCATCAAGATGGGTTTTGAAGTACATTTGGATGATGGCATTAATCTATCTGTTGTTTCCAATTGACAGTGCATGCATGCATGCATCATGTTGAACAGAGATGGGGGATCTCTCTTTTTGCAACCTATGCACAATGTGAGCAGGTTGGCTTTGATTTACTCACTGGTAAAAAAACCAGTTTTAAGGACTGCAAAACTGGTTACTAAAAGTGGGGTTGTCGATTGCAAATAATATTTGCCAGTTTTGCAACCAGAAATGCCTAGTCACTTAAAAAGTGGTAACAAAAACTTGTTGATTCTTGATAGAAAAACTATTAAACTGATGACATGCAAACTATCAAGTTACCATGTACATGGAATATAGTAAATACTTTTTGTTTGTTTTAAAGAATGAAAAAGTTTTATAATATTTTGACCCAAATTCAAAATAATTAATTTAAGTTGAAGATGTATCAACACATTCCTATTAATATACCTAATCTTACCCAGTAAATTTAGGTTTCAAATATGGGACTAATTCCTAGACATCTCACATTTGGCTTGAGCTTCTAGGTTAAATGAACGTAAGTAATGTTAAGTTCTGATATATGGTGCCTTAACTATTTAGTTTGTGAACCTAAAATCATAAATTTGCATATACCAAAATAAAATAAACTCATTATCAACAACTTGCAGGGATGATTGGACTATAAGATGAGGAAGATGAGCTGGTGAAAATGCTCCTCATCAACCGACCAAATAGAAAACGATGTAACATTAATATAATGTTACATGCAACTGTTAAACGCCACGACTTGTGAGGTGAAGTTTCTTAGTACTATACATTTATGTATATTTATAAGGGATTTTCCTATATATACCTGATAGAAACCATTTAAATATTCAAGGCCTGACGAACCTATTCACAAATGTAGCAAACATTCATTTGATGAACAAATATAAGGATTTTTTATCCATGCAAAAGTAATGCTCCTAGGAATAATTATTGACTTTTGGTAATTATTAACTTTGTAAAATAATTTTTAGAAAACTAGTGCAGTATGATTTTTTTTTTGGGGAATAGGAAAAGATTAAAGTGAGCTAAGCCTTGCATTTATAATTTATATGAGGTTCCTATGTCCATTCATGAGATCTAAAAGTAATGATGAAAGTCTAGTAGTTAAAATGATGAGGTGCAATTCCGCTTTGGCGCATCATCACGTCCTCTCCTCGTCCGTCTATACAAGCTATCCACGTGTAAACACAATATCATGTTAATGCTGAATTACTAAATCGTATAATAATAAAAAAGCCGCAATAGTCATTTGAACTCTTGATTTCATAAGCCTATGTTAAGCTCTCTTTCTTTCAGAGGTGGCCTCCCTATTCGGCTACCATTCCCATATGTATATATGTACACTATGGTCCAAATTCATGGTTACCGATCATACTTTCGATATCACAAGTGGATAATGGGTCCACTGACACACCTTTTAGCCGGAGGGCAATTCATTTGTTATAATCTCATTTTTTAATATCTTAATTTTGTGTCGGGCTAGGCCAACTCCCTAGCTTTTCCATACACATTGCCAACATGTCGAGTCTAAACTTAGACCGACTAAGACCCTCTGAATATTATAATTTACGATCATTATAAGAACCAAGATTATCTCTCAAGAATGTAGGCCGATGCATCAGAATCTTAATCTAGGCATATAAATTAATTTCATAATAAACATTGAATCTATGTGCATGATTTAACCTTAGAAAAATGAAGTATTTCAATATCATGTAAATATTTAAATCTACAAGTATGCCACTTGCATAAAAGTTTGTAGTTGTATATGTTAGTTTTATTTATAATATAATAATAATTTATTATAATTTAATTCGTCAATACTGAATACCCAACTTTATGCATTATAATTCATATAAAATTTTTAAATATCATATAATGGTATTTAGCTACAATCATCTAAATAAATAGGGTATTTAATAAAATAATTTATTGAAAATATAAATATCCACAATAATTACATAATATCTATTTTAATTAAGTATAATCTTGAACATCCCAAAAACATTACTAATATAATTAATGTAAATTGTGTCCAAAATACATCATATACACATATATAAATATTTATGTCTAAACATTAGCTAAACCATGAGAGCATACAACTTATCATATCACATACTATACCATATATGCAGATGTTTACATTAAGGCAATGAAAACTACTACCACTACTATATGCGTATACGTAGAAAGATAATTAGAAAAAGTAATGCAATACCAAGCAAGAAGGTCACCAACGAGCAGCTACACCTAAGGGTGTAAACGAGCTGAGCCGAACTGAGCTTTAATATAAACGAGCTGAGCCAAGTTTGTCTAAAATTTATGGTGTTTGGGCTTGATTTGAGCCAGGCTCGAACCTAGTGAATGTTTACGTGCTTGATTTATATAGGATCAAACAATTTTTTGAATACTATATAATTTCAATGTGACCTTAATAGTATTACGAGTCGAGCCGAGCCGAACATTTTTTCGAGTTTGAATACATCGAGTTCGAGTTTCAAGCCGAGCTAAGCCGAACACTCATTTGCTCAAGCTCTGTTTATTGTTCAACGAGCTTATCTATTTCGAGCCGAATATTTTTTTGAACTCAAAATTAACGAGCGCGAGCCGATCCGAACACAAAAAGCTCGCGAGCAGACTTAACTCGTTTACACCCCTAGCTACACCTCTACTATGACCAAGAGAAAGTAAAAATAGAGAATAAAAGAAGTGGGTGAGTGATAAAGAAATTGTCATCCCTGCTTATAGATCAAGCCCAAGATTGATCCTTAAATTTGTAAAATTTATTTTTCCAAACGCCATCCCCATCCCAAGTTAAGCTTTCGGCCAACCCATGGGATTGGCCCTTGGGGTGGTCATATAAGAAGCCTTAGCCAGCCCATGAGATTGGTCCATGGGTTGGTGTTTTTCCAAACGCCATCCCCATCCCAAGTTAAGCTTTCGGCCAGCCCATGGGATTGGCCCTTGGGGTGGTCATATAAGAAGCCTTAGCCAGCCCATGAGATTGGCCCATGGGTTGGTCCAATAAGGATTTCTTTTTAAGAAAATTAATTAAACCATGGGGTTTTATAGCAAACTTAAGTTCAAATCAATATGAGATTATTGCCCAAATGATCAATTAGTCTTCGTTGGTTGTGTCTTGTATTGGCCTAAATGGATCTATTTTATAAGTTTACTTCCTTGTTAATTACTTAATCAAATAATATTATAAAGTTGATTCTTCTCCTTAAAAGCGTGCGGTTCCAATTATTATTACATTATTGTGGGTTTAGGAGAAAACCAACATGAACTTCAATGGCACAAAATTATAATTAAGAGGGATGCAAAATTAATTTATAAAAGAGTCTTATATGGGTGGGCTGCAACTTAAATAGGTTTTGTGAGCTATTTTAAACCATCAAATCTTCTTTTCCCGTATGACATTAAAAGGGTAATTTGGGCATGGATCCTAAAGTCAGATTTATACAATTTACTAATAATAATTTTTTTTGACACCAACCTTTCTTTTTTATCCAAATTTAGATATGAAAATGCACAAGTATGATTTTAAACCATAAAGATTTGATAAAATTAGACAATCAGATTTTTTTTACTTATAATAAAGTATTATTTTAAATTCATATATTACCTATTTATCTTATGGTCACTAGGGGACAAGGATGCAAACACGTTGTCTGTGTCCGTATCTGCAAAATTATTGTGGGCATTGTTGTCTGTAAATTTTTTTGCGGACCCTATTTGCATTCTTAACACAGACATTATTTAAACTAATATGAATAATAAAATTAGCATAAATTTAAAACTTCAAGCTGAAAATTAAACAAAAGGGATGTATTTTACATAAATATAAATTTATTAATTTGTTTCAAATGGATCTAATCTATATATTTCTGAATTTTTATATCCTAACCTCAAGATACACTCTTCTCTTTCATTAGGCACCGTGAATTTTTAATGCAATTGATAAGGCAAAAAAATATTCTTAATTATACAAAATATTTTTGTTTGAAAATATAGCATAAATTTTGAGGTAAAAATAACTTCTATTTCATACTACACACCTATGATATATAATAAATGTTATAGGCATCTACAATTTAGTCAATCACATTATTCAAAATATTAATCATCTTTTCATTTATATAAATCAAATAAACATAATTCATACCTTAGAAAATAGTATTATACAAGAAGAAACTATTTTAATTTTGACTTTGACAAGTTATGGACATGTCCACGGACACTTACAGACGTCGGTCCGCAGACATGTCCACAATTGTCCATATTTTTATGGACACTATTTAGGGGTGAGCATAGTTTGGTTAATCGACCAAACCAAACTCATTTCGATAGTTCAACTCAGTGCTAATTCGGTTTGGATGTAATATGGTTGAAATTGAAAATCAACCAACTTAATTCTGTTGGTTTAGTTTATTTTTAGTTGAAATCAATTAACCCAAATAGACTAATAAATGGAAAGAATTCTATTCGCACAACTTTTTTTTTATTTTTTTTAGTTATTGTACATGTACCTTTATTTCTAGGTATTATCATGTTAATGATGTTTTCTAATGCTAAAATTGATAATCATAGTGATTTTCTGGTAGTTGTGAAAAGTTAGAATTGGATTTCTATTGTGTGTAATAAAAATAATTGACTTAAATCACTATGGTTTATCAATAACTTCTGTAGGAAACATCATTACCATCATGATATATAACGAAACCTCATAAAATCATTAATTAGGTTCAATTTTTTGAAAATAATTTATTTATGTATGTGTAAGAAATAAAAATTTAATATATCATATATTGTGTACATATTATTCAAGGTCTTAAATTAGAACATTATTCATTTAACTTTCCTGATAAGTTTGCAATTAGCCCCTACTATGTGCCAACAATTCTTTATTTTATAGATAAAATTTAAAAATAATTAAAATAAACACTAAAAATGAACAATACTAGTAATAAAAAACACTATTTATCATTTTTGTTAATTTGGGGGAGTTCAGTTAAAACCAAACTAAATCGAATTAGTTTGTTTATCTATTGTACTTTGATTTTTGTTTGGTTAACAAACTATTTTAATTCGATTAATTAGATACATGGTTCAGTTTAATTTCAACTAAACTCACCAAATGATGATGGGTCCTGTTACTATTTTAGTGTCTGAAACTGTGTACCAAATGACAGGTTACAACTTACAACACTATTTTAGGGCATGCAAAAGTGTTTGAAAAAATGTCCGCGGTTGTTGTAGGCGGTCGTCATTTATATATCTATAGACAAGATGAGGAAGTAGACGAAGACGCCCTGCAGTTGATTTTTGGACACCCGTAGTCAACACCTCATACCCATGGAACAATAACAATCTTCTTTACTAGTAGCCTTTAATCGTTGTGAGCGACGCCAGCGGTGGTGGCGGGGGACAAGAAGCCGTTGGTCGATAGTCCGAGGTCGACCCAATGTGGGCGAGCATGGCCAGCACCCCCGCGGTGGGACGTGAGCAGCAGCAGCTGCTACAGATTTCCGGTGAGGGAGGGCGCCAGGCAGGCGGGGCCTGAGCGCCGCCTCCCTGGCCAGGCTATGAGGTCGGAGGCAATAGGGCAGCACCGCAGTAGATAGCTTGGATTGATTAGGGTAGTGCTTGGCCATGGCGAGGATGGCCTGGCTGCAGATGGTAGAGGTAGGACGGCCTGCATTTGGAGAAGGCGCGGAGGGGATGGTAGTGATGCATGTGGCTTGGAAAGGAGTAATGTTTGGAGACTTTTGTCAAAGCAGAGCTTGTTGTGCTCGACGACATGCCGTTTCAGGGCGGTGTGTGAGGGAGAAGGGCTCTGAGAGATACTGAGGGAGATGGTGATGGGAATTTGTTGTCTAGTTCAAATTGAAATAAGGGGCTAATATGATGGATGAAGACGAAAATAGCTCATACGTGATAAAAGGATTGTCGCCTGCACTAATTTTGGACTTGTTTGGTTGCAAGAAAGTAGTGTAGATAGATATGAAAATTTTTAAATAGTTAAATTTTACTAAAATTAGATAATTTGATGTATTTTAAATTAAAACTAACAATATTAAGTTAATTATTTTGTATTCAAATTATATAGGATTATATCTAATTAAAAATACAAAATATTTATGATTACTTTGTGTGCCCATCCTCGTGCTGTCTTATGATTACAAAGAATTCTTCCCCTCAATGGGTAAGAGAAAGGGGGAAACTATTTTGGTCATTGACAAGCTACTTTAAGATCATCATAATTAATTTGAACACAAAATATATTATAAACGTATTAATTTTTTTGAAAGAATATATTATTTTTTTAAGTAAGTCTGGCCATTTAAAATTATATGTTTTATATTTCTTTTATGCTAAATTCAAAGGATTTAATAAGGTCTAAAATATAAGCATATATTAGCACAAATAACGACCCAATCTAAATGTATACTGATAGACTTAATTATTCTTTAATAATATTTTATAATTAAGTTATCAAACTAATATATTTGATCTTGATAGGTGTTATATATGAGACTAAATAATTAGAGGATCTTACATGTACATAACAAATTTAAGGATACAATCAATGTTAAGATCAATCCAAAATTATTTGATCAAGCAATAAACCTAAAGCCTTAGTTATTTGTTACCAGAGCTATAACATATATAAGCCGTAGTCTTTACTTGTACCTAGTTGGGGTGGGCATGTGTCTAGTGGGCATCCGCTACTAAAAGAAATTAGAAATAAATCATATTATAATATATTCAATATTTAAGTAAAACAAATAAATTCAATATTTCTTTCAAGTCAGTCAAAAATAAGGGTATATCGGGTCAAATGGGCCACAGCAGAATTCATCTTAATCCTATATATATTATTAGCCCAACCCCAATTGATTCTCCTCCACCATCAACAACGTTGGCGGCGGCTGGGACGACGGCGAGTGGATCAGAAGAATTCATCTTACTCTTCCCGACATGGTCATCTTGATTAGACTGTTTTCTACTTCTTCTACTTCTTCTCTCACTCTGTTTTTTTCCCTTTTGCTTAATTTGATGATAACTTTGATAATTTATACATAGACCACATATATATAGAAACATGCAATGGCAGTGACGAAAGTCGTTCTCACTGCTGCCGGAGTTGGAGCTGCTGTAATACTCCTCCGTGCTGTTGTGAAGCAGACTGCCCAACGAACCACATTTAGATCAGGTGTACCGGTGCAACAACTCCTCTACCAATATGCAACCTTATACATGTGTACGTATATAGTAGATCTGCATATATAGTATCTATAGCATCTTCTTCGATCGTCTCTTTTAAGCCTTGTTACATGCTAGTCTGATTGCTTTCTGATCCATGCAGCAAAGAATAGGGAGCATCCCAACTACTTCGGCAACTTGCCTGATTAACAACTCGCGCTCGTCATATTATTCCTTCCAACAAGAGGCGCAGTCCGAGCAAGCATCCTCTTCAAGAGATGTAGATGTATATGGAAGTTTGATGCAAGCAAGGTGGAGACGAGTTACCGTGACCATCTGAGCACCATGATGCATGGTTCGAGTATACGTCAACTCCTCTCTTCCATGCAGCATTCTAAGATCTCCAAGCTCCACATCAAGATGGTAGCAACTATCCCAATCAAGGGTTTGGTCAATAACATCGGCGCAGCTGGGACGACCGTTAGCGCATCATAAGAATTCATCTTACTCTCTCGGACATGGGTTTGATAAATGGGAAATAAAGAGGCAATATTGTATAAAATTTAAAGGACATGATGTAACGACCTAGCCCAAAGTACAGTATAACGAGTCTAAGTCATTTTTTAAAAAGTAGTTAACCAACTTAAAAATTTATATTCATTCTCACTTACAAAAATGATCTCATCCAATAAGTATTAGATGTAATATTAAGTTAAAGGATCTTACAATCTACCCACTTTAGGAATTTTTTTTTTCGAAATTCCTATATGTGGCCTATTACTAGCCCCAACCCATGATTTTTTTGGCTAGTGACTGGCAGCCTAACCAACATTCCTAGTCCAACCTACCATCTAATATGGAACTAGGTTACTTTGATACCATTTGTAACGACCCAGCCCAAAGTACAACAATGTAATAGGCCTAATTTATTTCTTTAAAAATGGTTAACTAAATTAAAGGTCTATAGTTCATTCTCGCTTATGAACATAATCTTATCCTATTAAGTATTAGATGTGGGACGAAATTGAGGGATCTAACACCCTAACATTGTTTCGGTTGGCAAGCTAGAATCATTTTGTAGAATAAACAAACGGATACAGAACATGATGAACCGAGTGCATGATCATGTTCCATGAGCATGTTCCGAGAGTCTTCTTCAAATGAGATGGTGATCAAATGATCGTGCTTCTCTTTAGGAAATTGATTTTTTATGCAAAAGTCCCTGTTCATGGTAACAGTGTTTGTGAAACTCACGCGCAAGGTTCGCGTAAGAAGACTCGCAATTAATCAGGACAAGTCTGGTTTCTCCGTTGATGTAGCATAACTTGTCGTTTTGAACCATAATCTACCTGCCAAAATTGTATGAAAGACAAACTTGCGCTCCATGTTGTTGCGACAAAGTTGGTAGCTCGCTCATGCTAAGAGAAGGTGACACATGGTCGACAAGGCCATTGTGTAAAACCCGTGATCCGAATTAGGGTTTTATAGTCAGAACTGATCAGTTTGACTGTTATTTTTAGTCGAGTCAACTTTAGAATGTGCATATTGAACTGAGACCGCTCATGTGTTATGAACCATAAGGGTCATTTGTATCCAAATATATGATGATAATGTCATTAAAACAACAACAGAATGAGTTATCAAAATATATAATACGCCCAATTTTTTTTAATTTATTTTAGTATTAGATGCTGAATAACGCATTAAGATGCATTACAGAGCAATTTGGATGAGTTATTAGTTATAAAGCATGTCATTGTGATGTTATAGTATCGATTATATTTTATGTGATTTCTCCTTATTTTTCTAGATTTTTTAAGGATTTATTACCGGTTAATTATTATTTATGATACAAGTCGGAATCGAGTCAAGTTTTATTTATGAAATTACTACTGAGCACCCCCCGATGTTTTTTTCCCCCAAACCGTCAACACCACCCATGGGCTTTCCATTAATGCCGCCTCCGGTCATCACACCGGCTGACCTGCCGTCACCGTGTCGTTGTCGTGCAGCCCCGAGCATCCCCGTCGCTGCCTAGTCACCGTGATGCCGAATCGACATGAGATTGAGCTGCCCTTCCCGACATCGATTTGCCAATCTGCCTCCATCGTGCCATCGAGGCCCTTCCCTTCGACCACCTGAGCATTTCTCCCATATCCAGTGCCGCTGCCGAGGCTTGATCGAAAAGCCGACCGCCACCTTGCCGACTCGTCACCCAGGTTGCATGAATCGGTCGATTCTGAGTGGAATCGGCCGATTTAAATCAGATCAGCACGTTAACGATCCGATTTTGGGGCCAAATCGGCTTCCAAAACGGGCGATTCAACCTAATTTCGACCGATTTAAATCGGAATCGGAATCGGGGTGAATCAGGATGAATCAGTTTTTTTATAAATTACTAAAATACCCTTAGTTTATATTAAATAAATTATTTTTGCATAGGTAAAATGGGAATTAAAAGGTAATAATGACCAAAATACCCCTAAATTACTAAAATACCCTTAGTTTTATATTAAATAAATTATTTGTGTATGGGTAAAATGAGAATTAAAGTTTGATAATGACCAAAAGGCCCTTCCGCCTCCCATTGCCACCGCTGCCCGTTTTCTGACCAGGCGGGGCG
>JAVDBV010078723.1:0-36051 GCA_032619315.1 Piper longum | reverse complement strand
TATATATATATTAAAATAGGAATATATTATAGGAATAGATATAGGAGTGCGTGCTTGTGGGTCTTTGAGCAAGCCAGCCACCGGTTACAATGCCACAATATTAAAAAATATAGGGAGAGATTCTTCCAAAGCCAACAATTAATTGTATTTAATAGTAGACAAAATGCAGCGTCACATTATTAGAGGTAAATTTAATTTTATATATAAATTCTTGTTAAATAATAAAATTGATTATAATAATCTAATATATTCAATAAAATTTTTGATTAATTCTAACTTTAAAAATAAATCTTAATTAAATAAAAAGATATATTATAATATTTTATTTTTTATTTTTATTGCATTTTGATTGGTCAAATCTTCTGCTTTTAATCAAAGACTAGTATTAAATTTCCCTTGCATTAAAAATAGATTAGCTTAAAAAAACCAAAAATAATAAATAATAAATAATAAAACAAATCAACGATAGTGCAGCCAAAATTGAGGTCTGCACCAGTCAGGCAATCACCGGTATCGGGAGCAGCCATCTTGTGGTCCTCCTGGATAATCTACAAAGATGCACGCTCCTGCTATAACTTGTTATCCTGGTCCAAGTTTTCATCCTTCTTGTCTCTTGTTCTAACACTACTCGGAAAATAATGAAGAGAAAATAAAAGATGCAGATACTTCTCTTGGCCATCGAAAATGCTAGACGCAGCTATAAATTAACTATTCCGCTAGCAGTCGAAAAAATGCCGACATGAATTATACATTTCATAGGATACCAATTCTGTGTCATCCAATGTAAAATCTAATCCTCATATTTTTTAGACCAACTTTAGTGGTTTCTAAAAATTGATCATGTCATGGATAGAATCATAGAACTACTTATAAGTCAATAATCTAACAGTTTTACCAAGATGGAATTCAAAGCGTTTACAGAAGTAACAAACAAATACTCCGCTACATTTTCTGAAAAAGGAGGAGAAATGATTGAGTACTTAAATCTACAGAAACTATTGAAGTAGGATTTCAACCTGAGGGGTACAATACTCATGGCAGAACCAATGAGAGCACCCATGTTAGCAACCCTAGAAGCAAACAGCATCCTCCGAAGTTCCAACTTATAAGTTAAATGCCTACAATACAAACATTGAAGTTTTGCGCCACCTCCACTCCCCGTCCAGTTAATGTTGTCACTGAAACCTAAACTTTGAACTTCATCTTCGAACTACAAGTTGGTCAATTTCACTTAATAGTGATATACCTATTGGTACCATGCTTCGCCCAGTGAGTTTTGAGATCAACCGGCATTGAAAGATCATGCCCTTCTGCAGCAAGCCGGCTTAGCAACTTGTTGAAAGCACCCCCACTCATCTTCCGACCACCAACTCGAGCATGTTTCCGATTGGGCATCATGGGTAGAGGATGCATGGACAAAGTAGTGGTGCAGCAGGCTGATTGCCATCCTCCGTTGCCCCACTTGTAGCATTGTCGCCACATACCCGTACAAGAACATCCAGGGACAGGCATGGTTGAGTCGTCAAAGTAGACATCGTTTAATCCTATATCATGGCCTTTCCATCCATTCTTACTAGCCGAGTTCACCTTATTCAGATCAGCAACTGTCATGTCATGTCCCTTCCACTCCTGTTGCTTGACTGCCACATTTGGTTCATCAAATTCTTCAGGGCCTTTCTTTCTCTTCCCATTTCTAGACTTTCCCTTCACGGTTGTCGTTTGGGCCAGCATTTTAGTTTCATTTGCTTGCTTTTTTTCTCGACGAGGCTTAGCACCATTATCGACATTTGCAGAAGTAGGATATGTTTCAGTTATTTGTGGCTCCCTAGAACAATATGGAGCTTCGCAATGCAGTTGCTTGGCAACTGGCAAATCAGAACAACTAGGACATGTCGGTGCACTGCTGTTTCTAGAATTTTCTCGGATATACTCTAAGGTGGCCATGGCAGAATCCCGTTCCATAATGACTTTATTCATCTCATTGAGTGCTTGCTCACGCTGCATTGTGGCCATGTCCCTTTCAGCAATAGCCTGCTTTTTCTCAATAATGGCAATATTTCGTTCATGAAATGCTGCGTCCCTTTCAGCTAAGGCTTGTGCTAGCTTCATGCTATGCTGATCTCTGATATGGTTCTGTGAAAGTATCCACTGAAATATGAAATATTCAAGAATTTAAGTCACTGTTCAGTCATAGAGACCACCTCGAATTCCAAAGTAGAGTATTACAATGCTGGCGCAAGCAAAAGTTAATGCTCCAGTATCATAAAGACAAACAACCACTATAAGATAAAATAACACATAACTTCAGGGAAATGTCGTGCTTCTACCTGAGTGCGGAGACTCTTGTACTGATCAGCCTTTCCGCGGCCATTTGCTCGTGGCCCTTCATCATCCATCTCATATAAACTTTGGAGGATTATACCTCAGATTGAAACTCTGTCAAGAAGTGAGTATTTATCCCATCATATTACAGAATAATCAATGACGCATACTTCATTTCAGCAAGGCCATAATTTACTAGATGATACAAGAAGGTTAGTCCAATCTGATGATTGTAAGTATCAAGAAAATTTTTTTAAATACCACTTTGGAATAATACTACTGAATACATAATTACTTTCACATAAGATTTTAAACTATCTCCTGACCTAAACAATCTGCTGACAGAATCATACCCGATAACATATAAGTGATTTATCTACAAGGCATGGGAAACATGCAATAACCATACATTTCTCAAAAAAGTACATCTAGGACTATTGAAAAAATAAATCTTCGATTATAAAATGACTGGGAGTGTAAATTTTAAATTTATAAATGTGTAGAAAATAATATTGAGAATAGTCACATATCCAAAATGGATATGAGCTGTGACCTTGTTAAATACTAATAGTTAAGCTCATTTGGACAAGGCCCAAATCTTCTTAAATTAGCTATGACGAGTTTTATGTTCACCAATCGATGAATCTGATATGCAACTATAGTGTTGAAATGACAAACAAGAAACATAACCTGTATATACCCGGCACAACTGGACAAAAAACTCTTTAAAAAAGCGGATTATTTTTCTACTCTCAAGGTCAAACAGAACAGTGCATACCCCACTAGGAAGAGCACCATGGATGTAAAACATTCAACTTCATTCGCTAATCCATTAGAACACAGAGAAGATAAAGACACTCAGACAGTATAATTTTAGGCAACAAATTTGTTGAGCCTCATATCAAGGTACAAGATTATATCTTTTAATCTATTTAATTAACATTTTTATCAATTAACGAATTCAATATTGTGGCATCTTAACCCATTACAACTTACACCCAAGTTGAACCAAAAATAGTTTGGTATCATCTCATTTATAAACCAATTCAGAAAAATGAATAATTTTTTCCCCTGATTGGCCTACATTAACAAGCAGAATAACAGCATGGGAAGTTCAAGACAAAGTAGATGCCATGGTAAGTCACAAGGTTGGTGTAACCCGTGGTCAGAAAAGGATCATTAAGCAAGTTTATGAAAAACCGCAACACACAGAGCAGTACTTTGACAAGGTCCGGTAATCAAACTAGCAGTGACAAAAGTAGCAGCATTAGTTGAGCCAATGGCGTTGAACTAGACCAAAAAAAAAATCATGGCAAAACAGTTTTCTTAGCTATAAACACATATTCTGATGAACAAAAAGACTTCTCTGGTAGCATTTGGCCTCACTCTACACCTTATCAACACAAGTATAACCCAAATTTCAAAAGCATAAAATTTCAACAATACAACCCGTTCCTCGATACCTTTAAATTATAATTTTTCCAACACATTGCCCATTGTCTAAGTACCAGATCGAGAAAATGGAAACTACCCAAATAAAGATATGACACAAATATTCAATCTTTGAGGAAAAAAAGCCAGCAAATAACATCAAACAAAGATATCTAGAATTACTAGCTGCTATGTCTAGAAATAAAATGAGTTTTTTTTTATAAAAAAAAAAAGCACAACTAGAGAGAGGAGAAAGGAACAACTTACGGTGGAAATAGCAGCAGAGAAGGAGAGAAAAAATAACCCTGTGGGAAGAGGGAGTGGGGTTGAATAAGGGGTTGTCTGCAGTTGAAGAAATGGATTGTGGAATGATTTTTCATGAATTTGTCATCGTGTCTTTGTTGGAGAGCTCCATGTTCTTAACCCCAAAGATTGCGTCTTTGGAGAATCTAAGGCAGTTCAACAGTCGACACTGCTCAGCACGGGCAGCTTTTCGGGAAATTACATTTTAGCTCCTTGTCTTTTTAGGTATTTCGTTTCCCTTGTGTGGTGTTTATATTATTTATCTTTGCTTACCAACTCGTATATACCAGATTTAATATTTATATAAATAGATTTTATTTTACGATACCGGGTAACATATATTCGATTTCAATAATATTTTTAATATAAAAATATTTATTTAATATGATTTAAATTTTATTTAAAAGATATATGTGCTTATACCTAAAATTAATGTGTTTTCAATTTGTTTGTATTAGACTATTTAATCTTCTTGTTTTTTTAAATAATTATTTTAAATTTAAATTTTTATTGTCATTTAATTTTTTTTATAACATAAGCAAGCTTTAAATAATCAAGTTCGGGTTTGCTAAACGAGTTTGGATTCTGATAATAAAAATTTAAATGGTAAATAGTAAGATTTGATATATAAATTTAAGATAATTAATCGATTTAGTATGAATAATAGTTGTCTTAACCAGACTAATGGGCACCTCTAAGTCCATACTAATTAATAACTTTTCGAGACATCCTACATAGAAAGTACATGTCTTACATATTTTTTATTGAGAAATATTCAAAATTTTAGATATTTTGAAAAGAAAACAGGGAGTTATGCACAATTCCTATATATTAGTTAGGTATATGTAATTTTAAATTTTTTTGTTTTCTATGTCATATTTAGAAGTTATGCACGAAGTCCTATATATTATGTTAGGTATATGTAATTTTAAATATTTTTGTTTTTTATGTCGCATTTTCTAATAAATATTTTTTATTTTAAAATTTTGGAATGAGTTGATTTTTTATAATATTAAATAAAATTTTAAATTAATATAGATCTTTCTTTAAATCAATCTCCTACACCCACACTCACAACACCTACATCACTTACAAACCCCTACTTCCATGTTCATACCCTCACCTAACACACAAACTCGTAACGCTAACCTTACACAACACGCTCCTATTAAATAATAAACTTTCTACCTCTTACCCGGTCCATAGATCTTATAGCCGGTGCAATACATATGGGCCAAGATCTAAAACTAATAGGGACTTTGGAACAAGTTAAGCAATCATTCAGTCAATAACTTTGCTATTAATAACATTTAATAAAGAAAATTGCACATTTTTAAAAAATTAAATACTTAAGCTCCTTTGAACAACATTAAATTTCAAAAGGTAGAAATTGCAAGCTTTTTTAAGTCATAAAAATCAGCTTTTAGTCTAAACTAGCAAAAACACTCGCGCAACGCGCATGGTACAATTATCAATAAATGAAAACTATAACCATATTCATTATAAATTTTTTTTCTGATGAATGATCATTAATTTTAAAATATATTAAAAGAATCATAATAGAACAAAAATATTTTTTTGTAAAATCACAAAATAAGTAGTCTTTTATGAAAAAAATATATTCCTATAGGAATACCTTTTTTAAGAAGAATACCATTTTATAAAGAGACACGTATAAAAGTAATATCCTTTTTCAAAGAGTTGCATCCGAAGCAGTAAGAGTATTTTTTTAAATGGTTGCATCCAAAGGAAACACATTTCATAGGAGAATCCTTTTAGAATACCCCTTTAGAATAAATCCGGGGAAAAAATATTCTCCTATTATAATTAGGTATTATATTAAGAAGAAATCATATTATTTATTTTCTTTGATTGATGCAATTTTAGTAGGGGTATCGACAAATGAGGATACATTTTTGTCTGTGTCTGTATGTGCCCACAAAATTTTTGTGGATACTATTCACGTTTACATGCGGAAACTTTTTTACAAATACTATTTGTGTTTGTCCGTAAAAGAATTTGGATGTATAGATAGAAATTCAAACTCAAAATTAAATAAAAAGAGAAGCCCATTAAAAAAAATACAAATTCAAATAATCTGTTTTAAATGGATCCAACTTATAGATTAATAAAAGTACTATAATAAGCCCAAAATACACCCCCCTCTCTCTCTCTATACACATTAAATTCTCAACAAAAATAATAAACCAACAACATATTCTGCAGTCACACCATTCAAAATAATAGAATGTAATACGATTTTCCTCTTTGAAAGTATAACATAAATCTTAAGCCGAAGTTACCATTCCTTTTTTATTACACACTTATGATTCCAAATAAAATTTTTGCATATATGTTCTTAATTACATAGGCAGTTGCACTATTCAAAGTGACAATCTTTCACCCTATATAGAGCGAGTGCTTATTATATAAAACTTAAAAAACAATATTAGACAAAAAGAGATTATTTTAATTTTGAATTTGGCACGTTGCAGACTCTTCCAGGGACAACGTGTCTTGCAACTGTCCGAATTGTCTATAAAAGTGTCCGCGATCAATGCAGACACTCCATATTTTATATATATGGACATGGACCCTAGCATGGACGCGGACGTCTAAATTTTAGCTTGACTGTTTTTTTTTTCTTCCAAAAAGAAATTAAATTACCCGACTTATTTAAAAACGAACATCAGCCGTCGGATAAAATTGATATCAATGACTGCATGGGCATCACGAGTTTTTAGTTTTTTTCTCTGGAAATGAACTAAGCCCACATTTCACACTCTAAACTCGAAAGTCAAAATCACTAAATGTACGTAATAAGCCCATCAATCAATCATCTAAATGCAATATTTTGATCACCTCTTCGCTTTGGCTTGCATGGTAAATTGGTAATGCACCTATATAAAAATAGTAACTAAGGAGAATATTATTTATCAAAATGTAATATATAATCTTGTAAATTAATTAATTTTTTTTCATAAATGAATATTTATTTTTAAATGTGATATAATATGATTACAGGTTTCATTAATCACTAGATGCCTAGCTAGCTATCAAATTTTTAAGCTAACAACGTACTCACGAAGCTTCATTGGTATTATCACCTAAATAAGGATGAAGCCTACTAGAATTAGATTGGCATTGATTGGTTGGTTTACAATTGAAAGGTCTATTTATTAGAACAATATTAATATGTTTAACGATATTCATGCTTCATCTTAGCGATGTTAAATGAGCGAGTGAGCCAAGCTCATCTTGTATTCGAACTCAACTCGAATAACTCAAAATTCGTTCAATCTCGATTTGAGATTAAACAAGTTTTAAACATATATACTTGAAATTGACTCGAACATTTTTTATGTTACTCGAGTTCGAATACACTTAAACTATTTAATTTTAACGAGTTCGAAACCAGATTGAAAGTAGCTCATGAGCTGACGCACTCAATTAGGCCCAAGTAGTTTTTCTTATACACGTATCCAACAAAAGATGATAATGAAATGAGCATGAATTGAAGATCTTTAAGATGTCACTCTTCCAACTTAACTACCCCTGTATTGATGCTACTTTGTTATTTTATTATATATAAATAAATATAACTACCTACAATTAAACTTATACATATATATATATATATATATATATATATATATTATTTTAGCCAGAGGTAGATAGTGCTTTTATCTCAAACTTTAGTCTCGATCATTCGATTATAATGGCGGTCCAAATTTAATAAAAAAATAAAAAATAAAAAATAATGAGTAGACAAAGTAATAATATATATTTATAATTTTTAGTACATAGTCAGTAATAATATTTATTTATAATTTTAAATATATTTTGAGTAGACAAATAATATTATGTATATTATTATATTATATTATCGAGTCTTGTTTGAGTTATAAACGAGTCGAGCCGAGTTTGACTAAAGGAGTCGAGTCAAACATTGCATTGTTCAAATTCGATTTGTAGGATTCGAATACGGGTTTCATTCTATCTCGAGCATTTAAATATTAAATTTTGAGTCGAGTTAAACCGAACCGAATGCCAGGGGTGTAAACGAGCCAAGCCTGCTCGCAAGCTTTTTGTATTCGGCTCGGCTCGTGCTCGTTAATTTTATGCTTTAAAAAAATACTCGGCTCGAAATGGATAAACTCGTTGAACAACGAACAAAGCTTGAACAAAGAAGTGTTCACTCAACTCGGCTCAAAACTCGAACTCGATGTGTTCAAACTTGAAAAAATATTCTGCTCGGCTTGACTTGTAAATAATATTAAGGTCACATTGAACTTATATAGTGTTAAAAAAAATTTAATCCTATATAAGTTGAACACATAAATATTCGCTAGGCTCGAGCTCAGCTTAAGCTCGGCTGGAATTTAGCTCAAGCTCGGCTTGAACCAAGCCTAAATATCATAAATTTTGAGCAAGCTCAGCTCGACTCATTTATATTAAAACTTGGTTCGGCTCATTTTATGTCAAGTCAAACTCAAGCATACCATTAATTGACTCAATTCGGTTCGTTTACACCCCAACCGAGCGCCAAATGCAGCAATAAATTAACAGCCTATTCATCTATTATCCGACAAAGTTTACAAAGTTTGGCGGCTGATGGCTCGTGGCCATGGAAAGGTGTCATTTTATGTAAGTTAGATATATACAACTCGCAATGATCTTAAAGCGAAAGGCCATTCTAAAATATATGTATTGTATTTATGCAAGCTACAAAGCTAACAAAAATTGTGGGGGCACAATTATATATAATATGTTGCAAATAAGATAGGAACGGTGAATATGTGGGCGAAAATATATATGCACCCAAGATAAAAAGGGGGTGAACAGGAAAAAAAATTACAAGGTCCTCTTTCATCTTTACATCCATATATTTTAAATTACACTGGCATTGAGAGCTCCAACTCTCGGCAACAAGTTATTAATCACATATATGTATAACAAAACCCAATTAGCATCTCATTATTTTTACCATCGTATATACTCAATTTAGTTCTCAAATATGCATATACCAACGTCACACTCCGAGGTGGCCGAGCTCCAAAACTCATTCAACCTGTTCCTTTCTTCTGCAGGAGTACTGCCATGCATTAGAAACAGACCCACATCTGGATTTTCCTGATCATGCAGTGCGATGTCGTTAGCCACTCCTACATGATCAAACCCATCTCCTTGGCACAACTGTGAAGCAACAAACTTGTCAAGATCTCTCCAGTCCGTCACTTTATCAACATAGTGATCACATGGCCTCCTTGATCTCTTACTGTTCAGGCTCTCATCTTTCTGTTCATGGTAAACTACCTGGGGACACATATATGTGTTAGTGATCATGTAGTTAGAGATTGGGAGCTGCCTCTTTGTGGGTAATAGGGAAGGGCTCTCCAAGTGGGGAAGCTGCACAAATGGGTCGGAAGAGAGTGAGTTGCAGAAGCTTTCTAGCTCCACCTCCTGCTTGCATAGAACTCTTTGCTGGTTTTTGGGTTGCAAGTAGTCAATGGAGTCAATAATTGTGCTGCTCATGCTGCTGGGTTCTTCGTAGCAGAAAGATGAATCCCAAGAACAGTACTCCATGCTTCTAGTTTGGATGTTGGTACTGCGCTTCTTGAATGCCCGGCAGACCACCCATCCCTCCTCCTAGAATAAATTCATCAACTTCCATTGATTAATTAGCTGTATCATTTGTTATACATCTGCTAAACGAATAAATATGCCACTCATGAACACCATTTTGTGTCAAGAAGAACATTAATTTGGATGAAAAAATAGAAGTTTTTAGATACTTGCTTTATTTATATAACTAATTTCTTTCCATCTCATTTTAAAACTTTTAAAATGGTAGTTAGGGTTTAGGATTAAATGCGGTTAAAAAGTGGTCTTTTGTTGCAATTGTAGATCTGTGGCGGCCACCAATCTGTTTCTTTTTTCTTATATATGGATATTTTTTAATTTATAAAATTCTAGGAATTACCTCAATTCTTTCCAAAGCCATCATAATTGGTATATTGCAATAACAAACATAATTATTACTAAAAAACTTATTGTGCACATCTTATTCTAAACTGTGGGGATTGGTAGATAGTAGAGGATATGATGTTTGCACCCTTAATTGACTGGTAATTGCTTTAACATTTTAATATGTACCCATGACACAAAACAACTCGTGTCACTAAATCTACACAAGATACAGAAAAAGGTGTCTAGATGATAATAAAGCAAAACTATAACTTCTACCTATATGATGAGTGAACAAATTCAGAAAAAAAGCAAGAAATAAGGAAATAATGAGTATGATTTGCATGCTATGGAATGCAACATTTGTTATCTTGAGTACATGAACATTCATGAAGCTTGATGATGAGATTGCATTGAGAAAAAGTAATCTAACCTGGGGAGGGCCATTCTCTTCCGACTCTAGACGATACTCATGCATGATCCAATCAGTCTTCTGCCCATTGGGAGCCCTGCCCTTGTAGAAGACGAGTGTCTTTCTCATGCCAATGAGCCTCGTCTTGTCGTACACTGCCTTGTCTCGGCCGGTGGCCTTCCAGAACCCGGCCATGGTCGCCCTGTTCGTTCTCGTCCCCGTCGGATACTTCTTGTCTTTGTGGCTAAAGAAGTACCACTCACTCTGCTCCTCATACCCAATCCTGCATCTCTCTGACCACAATTTGTGTGCGATATGGTTTTCAGTATATATCAAACACTTCAAATTATCACAAAAATGCATGTTACCCAGGTGAGATCTTAGTTAGTAGACAGTACCTTGAAGGTCCCATGGCTCAATCCGGTAGAGATCTATGTCTCTGATAACGTCGAGGTCGATCTTCTGACATGCCACCTTCTTTCTGAGGTAGTAGCCGACCAGCTCTTCGTCTGTGGGGTGAAATCTGAAGCCCGGTGGGACGCATGGTTGATCTGTGGAGTCCATCTCCTCCTACAAACAATACCCACATTTGGTTCTTCATAGTTAATTTATGATCACCAATTTTTTCAGGCATGCATGGACTACATTGTTAAAGTACTTCCACAGAACAGAAACTGCAGGTAAACAATATACGAAGCTTAATAGTTAATGGTGGGTTTGATGAGAGGTGTATAAGCATGCAAGGTCGGAACTTGGAGCGAGGTATTTGGTGGTGGAGGGGCCATGTAAAAGTTCAGAAGCAAGAGACAAGCTGCTGGGCGTGCTTATGATGTTGTCTCTTGCCAAATGGTGTAAATCATTCATCTTTTTCTTGGCATTACAAGGTTCGTTTAATATTATAAATAAAGAACTTGGACTGATGACACTTCTATTTTTGGCTAGCTAGCCAGTTCATGTGAGACATTACGAGAAGTTGACAATTCTAATACCATATTTCTGATATATAGAATGAGCAGAGCTTTTAGGGAAACAATGATCTGTCCTTGAAACTAAGTGAAGAGACTACCCTAGAAGCTAAAGATATATACATATAGATCCAAATCCAAATAATGTTAGTAAATTATACCCAAAGCAGGCTCAAATAAAAATAATTTGTGAAAGAGGCAAAAAGCTGAGATGAGGTTGAAAAACTGAAAACAGTGAGGATAATCGGCATGTTGGGATGAGCAAGCATGCCAAGGAAAAGAGAAAAGAACCCTAAAGTGGGTTGTTGCTCCGCACGTCCAATGACTGCCCAGAGCTCCCTTCTGACCCGCCTTGTCCCTCTGTCTGGAATTTCCATGGCACGTTTCAAACCTGACTTTGATGCAACCATAGGAATTCTGACTGAAGGAGGATGAGATCAACCCTTTGTTAAAGAGTCCTATCATCTTATAAAATATGTATAAAATGCGACTACAATAAAAGACACAGAAAGAGAGGAGATTTTAAGACAACTGAAGGCCTTATTTGGTCTCACATGAAGAAAAGCCTGCATGGACAACATACGTATATATATATATATATATATATATATATATATATGCTACATTTGTAAAGGTGATCATTAGTTGAAGTCCTGGAACTGATTCTTGTTATTTAATAATTTCCAACTCTAACAAGTGGCATAATGCGAATAACCTTTTGGGTTCACGCTAAGGAGGAGACAGGAAGACTCATATTTCTCATATGTAGTGAAAAAAATTGAGATAAAATTTGACTAGTGAATGAGATAGACTAAGGTGAAAAATTATACATGGCCTGGCTTTTCTCTAGTATTTGTGAACGTCAATTAAGAGAGATCTAACACTAATCTGCTACAAGGATCTCATAAAATTTTCCTTCTCAGATTTATTTTTTATTGCTTCAGATTGATTGGATTTACTCTTGGCTATAATAAATCATATAAAACCATTTGATTGATTACTTAATAAGGGAGAAGAAGTTACTTGGGCATGGATCGGATTAATGTTTGATTTTTTGGCTCCATACAATTATATATAATATAGGGGTTTTATATATTGAGGGAAAAACTGAGATCTCAAGAATTGTTAAGAACAGTGAGAGATCTAATAAAGATGAACCCGCTTTTCCAAATGGTTCTTCAGAGATACCGCTTCCAAATTTCTTCAAAAGCTACGACCATCTTATATATTATCCAATTCCTTTTTGGAGAAAGCTGTTAACATACTAATACCTTTTCCCACTTCTAAAATGATACGATCTATAAATTCAGGTAATGAGAAGATACCATCTTCTTATGTGATACCCAGATCATATATCTTAGAAGGTGGAAAAACAAACAAACAAACAAAAATAGGAGGAAAATAAAGAACAAATCAGACCGAATAAATCCAACACTTACAAGAACGGTTGAAAGCTCATGGTATTATGAGTATCGATCAATCTTAAGTTGGTGCAACTCACACACACACGTACTAACACACTTGTCTATCTCCAACCACGACAAATCCGAATTAGAAAAACAAATTACCTGATCACAAACCTGCACTCGCTCACTATAGTCGTTTAGATCTCTGCGATTCAAATAAGAAGAAAGAACAAGAAGATCGAAGCAGCTAGACTTGTGATAGAAAAAGAGAGAAGGGAGATGAGAAGAGTCGTATATATATATATAAAATCAAGCGGTTTGATTGCGCGTGCCAACAAGGGAATGAAAGGGTGTGCCCCCCCTCCTTTGTTGACGTCAACCTTTTTGCCTTCCACTTAACCTAAACAGTTCTTGAGTCCTCCTATGTATAAGCCGGCTATGGAGTTTTTGATGTACTAAACACTTTAAATATAGACTTATTTTGTCTTGCAAATCTACTCTTATTAATAAAAGGGCAGTCTCAATAAAAGGGCAGTCTCAGATAAATAGTAAAAGATTCAACCAACCAAATATAAAAAAAAAAATTAATTACTATTGTCTATATCCTCATTTAATTAGAATGTTCTATTTTTAAAATCAACTTATTATATATAGTCTAGTTGCATCTTATTATTCAATAAGGGTATATCAATAAAAATGGAGTCTATCTTTAACATAAGCCGTGGCATGACATCTTGCCTAGTTGACGTTATTCACACTATACCTTATTTACACAAAAAATACACACTTTATAAGGCCTCAATACATATGAGCTGCACTATTGTTGGTAAGGACTGTAAAATTGATGAGTCAGTGCTCATACCAAAGGAAGGGAATCAGTATGATAGAGTTAATTCCCTTATAGTTTGCAGGCCAGTTGCCATAGGACAACATGTGTCTGTTGCAGGACCATTTTGCTACTTTCTTCACTGACCAACTGAGCAAGGACAAGGATTTAGTCAGGAAAAAGCCTTATCATGTCTGCTCATTCAAGTTTTTTCTGTTTCCTGATTACTTGCGAATAATATGCCATGTGAAGATTACAGTTTTTGTCAAGACTAGTGCAACAGAAAGCTATGATTATTAGATAAAAGGATGCTTCGATGAGCTATCGCTACAAAAAAAAAACATTTTCTTTGCGTTTTTAAAAATATAATATTAATATTTTTAATTTTCACGTCTTCTCCATATCAATTTTTACTGCAAAGAAAAAACTTAAATTTACTTTTATATTTGAAAATTTTTAAATTTAAGTATCTTTTAATTTTTAAATTTTTCTACACCAAAAACTATGGAGAAATTTTTCTCCACCTTACTTTTCTACACTCCGCTTTTTTCCACTTTTTAAGATTAATAAATATTTTTTGGCATAAAAAACAAATTAGAAATTTAATAGATACTCACTTTCAAATATTTTCAAATATAAACAAAATTTAATATAATTTTTCTCTACCGTAAAAATGGCGTGGAGAAGAAGTGGAGAAAAATGTTGAGAAAAATTGATTTTTAAAATGTATGGTTATGTATAGATGAATGCTTTGAGGTAGAATTTTTTTGTTTAGCCTAGTTTTGTGTGTGATATTGAAGGAAAATGTCTAGGTAATGTCGTATACCTGCAATGGTTTTACAATATTTATCACACACAGTATTCATCTCACTCATTTGCTTCATTTGCATCCTCGTCGTTTTCAATTTTTCTTCTTGATCTGGTCATAGTAGGCTCAATCGACTCATTCTATTTTTTTTTCTTATTTCATTTGAGAGTTAATTTGAACCTATTTATAAGCCGGCTATGGAGTTTTTTGATGTATTAAACACTTTAAATACAGACTTATTTTGTCTCATAGATCTATTCTTATTAATAAAAGAGCAATCTCAGATAAATAGTAAAAGATTCAACCAAACAATATATACAAAAAAATAAAAAATCAAATCACTATTGTCTATATCCTCATTTTATTGTTTTTTTTAGTCTTATTCTTCTCCCCTTTGCCTCTCTTGATTTTTGTTGATTTTTTCAGAAAAAAACCTTGATTTTCAAATGGAATTTGGATTTAATCCTGCGATATGACAAGAGATTAAATACTCTCTTTATTGATGCACTCTCAAAGAGAAAAATTCATTATATCTTGGATGTAAGTTGCCAGAAATTACTCTAGATGGCCGTAATTTTGTGTGTGAATTCTAACGTCTACGATATTTACTTTCTAACAGTAATAAAATTACCAACAAATTATAATTTTAGCGATGGCAATGTTGTTATTTAAGCATAAAGCATGTCCCTTTGAATCGTTAGAAAAGAAAAGTATTGTTGAAGCATGTTTTCTTGTGTGAATTACATGTTTTGTTCACAGACAAAATGTAGCCCAAATTCATGAGTGAATGCCAACATATATTAATCTCTAACTAATCGCGATTAATACATTTTATCATTGGAGATTAGAGGATGATCAGATAACCCAACAATCATGGGATAGATCACAATGTGTGCTGTAGGCCTATCATCATGGGAAAGTGTATGTAATTAAGGTCATGAAAATTAATGGGCCCTCCATCCAAGTGGAATTAGGCCCATTTTTTCATGGGCCCTGGCTCCTCTCAGGGCAATGTGACATCAGTCTCTTTGCTTCTACGGTGTCCTAAAACATCCTCCAAATCTTGTATTAACTTTCTTTACATGATTAGCTAGCCGCCAATTCAATCAGGTCCTTCAATCTGTAAGACCCAGAAACATAAATGAAATCTACACCGTTCCTCATCTCTAATCTTGTAGATGGGAAGAGTGTGAAGAAGAAGCTTCTTGTTTTGATGTAAGTCTAGATAAAGTGGTGATAATGACATGTTCTTTTCACGTTTGGAAAAGATTGAAGAATTACGGCTCATCATTTACATATCTATACAACTGAGCGACGTGTTAATAATAAATAAATTTGAATGATTTTGCATAAACAATATTAAGACATGCTCTACAACAAAGACTTAATAACATGAAATTAAGAGGAAAATTTACACGACGGTGCCCACCCGATCATGAAAATGAATATGAATATATATATTTGTCTTCCATAGACATTGTTAATTTTGTTATAGCCTATATATTTGTCAAATGGACAGGATATCCAGACCATGCAGTGGACCTGCAATTAGTTACAGCATCATCCTCATCATCTAACACACACAGTATGATCACAACCATTTCGTGCAATTATCCTGATCATTTAACATCAATCTCAATCACAATGATTTAGATCAGCACAAAACCAATACAAATTACTAATTGCACTACACATTCCGCCATATATAACACCACAAAAGTATCAAGTTAGATATCGGCACCTCCCAAACTGAGATAACCGAGGAAGGCATATACATGGACATGTCGGAAAGTGAAGGCATAATCACTTAGAGCACTACGTCCATTGGCCGAATGATGATAGAAGAATGGAGGTGGAAGGTTGTGATAGTGTGAGCATGAAGGAGAATGGGGAAGTGACAGATGATTGTGATGGGGAATATTAGAAGACTCGCTTCTGTGTTTGCCTAGCTAGGAGCTTTCTAGAGCTGTAGGAGGCTTTCCATCAAGGCAATGGAGACACAGAGCAGTCCCACACGGGGATTGAGATGGAAGAGAAGTTGCCATTATGGAGAAGCTGGTGCTGCCGGGTCCAGTCCACATGGTTGGTTCCTGTTGGAATGAGTTAGCTCCTCGCTCACTCATTCTGCGGTCACCTTCATCTTCCGAGTTGACAATGTAGTTGAGACTTGAGAGTGATTTATGAGTAATACGAGCTTAATTTACTCATAAACGTGAAACCCTAAATCTGTTTACGAATATAAATACTACGGCCCTGATTCGGCAATATATTGCATGAATTGAATTAGGACTTGGTCACAGCGCACGCTCCATGAGTTAGCATACATACATAATTACGTCTATATGAACGTTGTAATTCCAGTAGTGCAATACATATCCTTCTATTGTATATTTGTACAATGCAACGTGCATTCACAAAACTTAAACCACCCACCCTTTGTTTGAATCAATCATCACTTTCTCTCTGTATCCTTGAGCGAACAAGTCAAGGTAATAGTATATTAAAAGATTTAAGCACATGTGATGAAAGAAGAAATATATGAAAGACGAAGGGGAAGAAGAAATGAGGTGATACAAGCAATCTTAAGTGCATCGGAGAAGCCTAGCTATTACACTCTTTTATGTTGGGAGGGCTATATGGTGTCTCAGAGTCTCCATCATAGTGTTGACATTTTATGTTGGGGTAAAAGATAAAAATATAGAACTGAATTACAATAAACTATAAATACGAAGAAATTCAATACAACAATACGAAGATGAAGTTAACAAAATTACATTGAATATGATGGATTTTGATACCTTGTTTTCTATACTTGTGAATATTCATCATGGAGTTCATTCTGTGAGTCAATCCAACATAAAAATCCAAATACTTATTTATATACTTTGAAAACATTTTTAACATTTTTCTCTTTTATAAGTTTGCATCCATATTCTAGGTTACCTCTCGATATTTTCTTCGACTCTTCACTTATCAAAACAATATTGATAACATAATTAGACTTAATTTCCAACATCTTCCCTTAAGCCTAATTAAATATTAAAATTAAACTTATTTGTCAACATTCTCCTCGAAGCCTAATTTACGTCATTCTCAATTATCATGTCCTCGATTTTATGTGCATGGCTTCCATCTTCCTTGTCCTCGCTTAACATGTTTTTTACACCTCTTCACAACACTTTCTTTGATGTAAACGCATTTGCTTCCTTTTCCTAAAATAAATCATCTATTTCATGATGAAAAAAGCATTCTTGGTCATCTTTCTTTTGATTTGCCGCATTCTCCTACATGCTTCCATCTATCACTTGTCTTTTAGTAGACATTGAAGAGTCTTGTCTCTCGTTACTCCAAAGTCGCAACATCTCCTTTTCTTAGATCCATCAATGTAGCCTTATCTTTGGCCTCTCTGAGCCTTCCACAATGTCATATCCTTTATGAATTGAAAGAGAGTTGTTCTACTCTTTTCTAGTCGTATAAAATCTCTTTTAGTACAACTTCATCTTTTGACTTTATGAAGTCATTTGGAGTTGCATCTAATCAAAGGTAATTACACTTCACATTGAAGAGTCTTGTCTCTCGTTACTCCAAAGTCGCAACTCTCTTTTTCTTGTACCCATCAATGTTGCCTTGTCTTTGGCCTCTCTTAGCCTTCCACAATGTCATATCCCTTCATGAATTGAAAGAGAGTTATTCTACTCTTTTCAAGTCTGCGTGAAATCTCTTTTTGTACAGCTTCATCTTTTGACTTTATGAAGTCATATTCAGAGTTGCATTTAATCAAAGGTAGTTACACTTCACAAGTCCTTATTCGAACTTGGCTCTTTACCACAATGTTAGGATAAAGGATACAAAAAAAGAACTTAATAATAACAAAATATAAATATTAAATATGATTCTTTTACATGAGTAAGATATTCATAAAATACATTGAAGCACTATGACCTTATTCTATACTAGTGAATATTTATCAGGGAGCTCAACATATAAGTCTTAATCTAACATGAAAACCCAAATACCTTTTTTGGCTAGTGATGTTTCCTGGAGATAAAATTGATAATTCTAGTGATTTAGTTATTTATTTCAACTACATGTAATAAAAAACTAATTATAAATTTGAATAATTTCCTCAAAATCACTAGGATTACCAATTTCATCTCTATGAAACATCACTAGCCAATACGTATTTATATACTTTGAGAACCCTTTATACATTATTTTCATTAATAAATTCACATCCATATTCAATGTTACTTCTTGATATCAAATATTTTTTATTATCAAGGAGAAATGACTCTTTTTATACTTGTTCAGGTGCGAGATTTTTGCCCCTGCAATCATGCTTCGCATCGTATTGAGTCAAGTTAAAAGAGTGGGTTTGGTAGGACTAAAGACATCCTTGCCGCACAATGAAACTGTGCAAATAAAATAAATATATAAGAGTACTGGGAGTGAAGAAAAACCCTGGGAATTTTATGTTGTTCGGTAGGGTTCAATTCGAATCCCTACGTCAATCCACAGTGACCTAATAACTACAAATTCACTATTTCTTCTTTGATTTTACACTTTACACAAAATATTAAATTTTTTTCCGCCTTTCATTTGATTTTCCTTTGATATCTTTGATTCCAATGTTTTGGTTCATCCCTTCATTATCTTTAAATCTTCAAAATAATTTCACCATTGTGTCAGAAGAGTCCAAAAGCTATAAGGTAACAAGTTTCGTCTCGATCCAAGGTTAGGAAGGCATTCAAATTATTTTTGGAGTGCTAACAGAACCAAACCGCCTTGGGTGGTTCAAAATAAATAAATGTTGGACTAGGTGGTGTATACAAATGCTGGACCGAGGTTGGGTGAACCAGGTGGTCTATGACGTGCTGTATGCCAATAGCCAAGATGGGTAGGAGATGAGTTGTGAAATGAATTCGAGTAACCTAGTCACAATCATGATTCACGGGCAATGGAAAGCAGTCACTGCTCTGGATAAAACAAATGAACTTAGCCCACTAAGCGGGCCCAACATACCCGGCTATGGAAGTGGTGCAATTGCAACTTTAGGGGATCTGGCAACAGCCTTTCCAACAACCCGATTGGGCAAGTCTCAAGTCGGTTCGAGTTAGTTTAAGCTAAATTAGTTTTTAGACAATGAGTATAGGGCCCAAAAAGCCATATGAACATGTTATAGAGGCTGAGTATTCCCGATATGAAGATGATAGCTTCAATCATGTTATAACAGACTATGAGTTATCAGTATATACACGAAGTATACAAATTTTTTTTTGTATGTGTTAGTCAGGGTTTTAAGGCTAGATTTAGGTCATTGCAATGTTTATTATCTATTTGGGATTTATAGGATATTTCATTTACATGCATCTTAGGGATTTTAGACTACCGGATTGCCTCTATGGGCCCAGCTTGATTTGAGTTGCGGATTTTCACCCGATTAAGTTCAAAGTTTCAAGGGTCATTTAGCTTTCATTCCTCAATTTCCATCTATAGTATCACTTTTAGGCCTCAAGTTAATTTTGACGTTTAATGGTCTCAATCTGATATTTCTGATCGTATATATATTGTATATACCCCAAGTGGACCCCATTAGGCCTATGAATTGTAGGGCATTCAAATCATGCCACATGCCAAGATCTAGATGGTCCCCATCAGCCCTTGCATTGGCCAACCAATTTCAAGAGATGTCTCCCATATTTTTAGAACATTTTCACCCTTAGCTCCGCTGTCACTTTGGTTTGCCGGAGGAGGGCTAGATCGGTGAGTCTCTGGCCCACCTCTGGCCACCAGAGTGGTACCACCATGATTGCCTCATGGCTGGCTACTGACCAGGCCCCAACACCGATGCTGGTGCTGTTGTGTTCACTACCAGTGGAGCGCTTTTGGCCATCACTTTCCCGCTGCCCCGGCCACTTTCAACACATTTTTTGAAGACAGCCAGCCACCTCCGGTGAGGCCAACTACCTAGATATATTCCTTTCATTGAGATCAGCACCGACCCTCACTGTGGCTGCTATTGCAGCACCACTCTGCGATTTTGCCGCTTTTTGACCATTTTCGGCCAATTGGCAGCAAGACTTCATTGCTCGTCACCACCATCACATTCCTCATCTGCCAGTGTAACACCCCAAATCTGGTTCACCGTCGTGAACTGAACCGGCATGTTATAGGCCCCGGTTAGGTCGGTGATGTGGAAATTATAACGCAAGTACACGTCTCGAATCAAGTAATAACAGTGATAAGAAAGTATCGTCCCACGATGAATTAGTAATAGAAATTCTGAATTACCAAAACTAATTTAATTAATTATACTTAAATGAAAATAAATTCAAAGAGTGATTTAATTATGAATTATGACTAAATTAATCTAAAATTGCAATAGTTAAATGATAAATTTGATTTCAAGACGACAAACCTAGGATTTTCAATTTCACTTAGTGCTCTATATGATTAAAATTATAATTTTTACCTATAAATTACAGCTTCGAACCATTAACCATGAGAATTAATTATTTATGACATCTCTTAGATTCACCATAAATTTATCAATCGCACCCAATTTCTATATCTCTATGAAATTGTGTATGCAAAATAATACATTAAGTTTTGCCCTTAACAGTTACCTAAGACATATGAGTATATCTCTATCTCATATGTAAATCACCCAAAATAGATGAACAAAAACTATTTTATTCAATGACAAATCTAATCTTTCTATCTCTAGACAAGATTAAATCTCTAAATCAATCAATAGGTGGCCAATCTAATGATAACATTAACGAATAGAATAAAATAGATGATCCAAAACACAATCACATAAATAAAAATTAATAACTTTTATTAATCCATGCACTAAGTTTCATTGAAAATCCTAGAAAAGAATTTACTCCATAAAATATTCAAATAGACACAAGAAATTCATATGTGATATGGAAGACATCATTAATCACAAAGAAAAATAAATCATAATAAAGAAAAACTCTTTTGGAGAAAGCTAATTCGTCTTCTGATCCAATTCCTTCGTCGTTGCTCTCTTTGTCTTTCGAGCCGTCGCTTTCTACCGTCCAATGTTGTTTTGATAAAACCCTAATTAAGTTTATAATCCATCCAAATATTTCAAGTGGGGCCCGCATGCTACAGTACCACATGTGTCATCTATTCATATTTCTCGTCATATCTTAGCAGTTCATCACATCATCATGCTTTTCATTTTCCTCACATTAATACTAACACAATATAGTCATAAACAAACTATTAAACAATCATTCACCAAACATTTGTGTGTGTGTAGAAGACCTCGTTGCTACTCCGTCCAGCTGGACATCTATCTCATACTCGTCACTACATATAGTACAAAAATGTCAGTAACGAGCATTACTGGTCCAAAATATAACTAATAACAAACTGGCTATGAGAGCAAACTCTCATATGAAAGAAAAATCATATATACTCCTCGTGAACTCTCTGAAAGGCATCTACTGAGGAGCCACTCGGCTGCAAACCCGGTAGCATCAAGAACTATCTGAACTGAACTGCTGCTGTTGATGCCGCTCTCGGCATTTTCTTACTTCATTTTTTGGTCTCAAATCCTAAGCCCTCTCCTTACCTCCATATTTTTCCTGGCCTTGAGCACGAAGGCCGAGTACTCTCAGGTAGTCGCCATCAGTACCATGACATGCGTTGTACTAAACAGTACCTGTAAACCTCCACGTACTCCGGGTGTGAGGAACTCAAACGCGGAGTTGTCAGGATCCCTCAGGAATGGAACAGTCCGCTGGCACTAATCCAGAACCCGCTTTGACTGTCACGGCATCCTCTCCATGGTACGTGCAGTCGATTTCTTCGTCTCTGATCTTACTGAAAACTCGATAAAAATATATATAGGCCTGGGAAGGGATTTATAAAATAGGCCCGAAGGCAACTTGCTGTGAATCTTGTTTTCGAAATCATTCTCGAGGGATCTCATCCTCAAGGGTTATTAATCCGGAAAATAATTCGGCTAAATGACCCGAGTTAAGTGGGATCTGAGAAAACGCCACTTAACTCGTCCTGAAAGTCATACTCAAATAGACAATAGAAAGAGCGTAAAACAGAAGCGAGTCCTAACGGACCTGGTAGAAGCTCCAAGCGTATCATCGCGCCTAGGCAGTGAGCTCCTACTCCGTACCTACACATCAGAGCTAAAAACTAACGCCCGATAACTAAATGATGCATATGCCGACACGATCAATTCACAATGCAATACAAACATTCATTAATAATCAAATAATAATAATAATCATGAATATAATCCTAACTCATCCTATTCAAATCAATTTTACTGTGTTTTTCTAAGTTACATAGTAACCACTTATCATGCTCAGACTATCTCATTAGTTACTTAATCCTCATCATCCTTAATCGCATCACTTAACTCATCATCTTAGTCCAATTTAGGTATTTATCATATCAATTACTCAACCCTACCATGCTGGCTAACAATCATCAATCTAAAATAAAAAACTTAGAGGTAATTATACCTCGCGTCATCAGTAATCGGCGACAGTTAGAGTTTCGGCATGCGTACATCTCGAACCTCGAATTCGACGCTCGACAGCGTCCGAAGCTCGATCGGGTTCGACCGGGTGAACTCCGCAGAAGATCCGGTGAATTCCAGCGAATTCCACCAATTCCGGTTTTCCGGCGAGTTCCGGTGGTTTCCCGGTGGGTTCGGTGGTTTTTCGGCGACTTTTCGACGGTTTTCCGGCAAGTGTCACCGGCGGCGTCTACAGGCTGGATAGGGGTCGTATAGGGTACCATTGGAACCGTCTCAACGAACCCGACACATCTGCGGTGTCGGCATGGCCAACGGAGACAGCGGCTCGCCGAAAAATGGAGAAAACAGGCGTGGCGGCGGTGGTTTGCTAAATCAGGCCGGCCAGGGCAGCGATCGGCGGCGCTCTAGTCGGGGAAGGTCGCTGGGGGGTCGAGGGGCTCGAGGCGGCCACTGGACGGCGACGGCGGCGGTTGCCGGCGACGGAATGGCGATGCGAACTCTCGCGGGTGCGGCGCTAGCCGCGGCGTTTACAGTGTCGCGGTGGCTGGATGAGGGCCGGGGCTGGTCGGGGCGGCACGGCGACACCGTCGTGGGAGGGTGTGGCGTTGGTCGGCGGCAGGGCAGCGCCGGCAGCGGCGGCGACGACGCATAGGAGGTGGCGGCGCTAGGGTTTGAAAAAGGGGAAAACGGTGGGGAAAGAAAAGGGGTCATGTAAGGAAGATGGTTGGGTGGCAAACTCGTAAATAATACTTGACTCGACTCCGTATCGAGTCAGAATAATTATTTACTCAAAATAAATTCTAAAAAAAATCCAAAAAAATCGGGAAAATCCCATAAAATAAAATAAACACCAAAACATTATAATGACATGCTTAACTATCAACCCACCCAAACTACCCGTAACGCGTCCTAACGTGGTAAACGGCTTAAAACTAATTCTACGATCAAACTACATAATAAAAAAAACTGGACTGCATACTCTCATATATCCTGATAACTCATTCTTTTCTGGTGTATTCATGACGTTATCATCATATACTTGGGTACACATGACCCCTCATAGCTCATACACGCGACCGGCATCAGCTCAGTACACGTGTTCTGAAAGATATTCGACTCGAAAATAACGGTCGAACCGACCGGTTCTAATATAAAACCCTGACTCGAATCGTGGGTTTTACAGCCACTTTGTCAATTGCGACCGGCATCCCCCACCTGCAACAGTCAGCATTTTCCAGTGACCAGCACCACCTACTCAGTCGGGCAGATTACCCACGTTCGCATATGCCTACCCGTGCTCCCATCCTTCTTCCCGACCTTGTCTGCTAGCCTATCTCTGAGTCCACCAGTCCATGACTATGTCCGCTAGCCTATCCCTGAGTCCACCAATCCATGCCTATGTCCGCCTAGCCAAGCGAGCCCACCAATTTAGTTAGCCGAGACCGAATTGGTTTAGTCTATTCAATTCGGTCTGGTTTAGCCAGTTGACTTGGTTCATTGTTTTTGCCTCTTTCAGTCATTTTTTGACTGATTTCAGTAATTCGAGAACCCCTATGTTAGTTTAGATGCATATTTACACTGTTTAGTATATTTTGTTGTTATGAGTATTTTTTATTATTTATTTATTCATTATTATTATTATTTATTTCTTTTAATTGATATGTTTGTCGTATATGATGAATGTTTATGTGATTATTTATTATTATTAATGATATATTTACTCATTAATATTAGTCTTATTCATGTTTACTAAATTATATTTATTTATATATTTATATATTTATTAATCTATTTTGTTATTTATATGCACAACTTCCGATTCGATCAAGAATTTCAAATGATCATATGAATCTTGGCTTCAACTTCCCTCGTGTTCTAAATCTGATCACTCCATTTTTAGGTGAGGTCTTAAGGTAGACGAACTCCCCAACTTGGAATTCTAAGTACTTCCTTCTAGTATCAGGATAACTTTTCTGTAGATCCTGGGACCTGTGGGTTATGGGTCCACCACGCTTCCGCTGCGCAACTCTGATGGTCCAAAAAAACTTTAAACTGGGCTCCCTACAAATAATGTCTCCAAATCTTCGGAGCAAAAACCGCTGCTACCAGTTCCAAGTCATGGGTTGCATAATTTTGTTCGTGAATCTTCAATTGGTGTGAGGCGTAAGCCACCACTTTACTATCTTGCATAAGGACACATCCTAACCCCACTAGAGATGCATCACTGAAGACCACGAATCCTTCGTTGCCATTTGGTATAGTCAAAACTGGTGCAGTAGTTAAACTCTTCTTCAAGGATTGGAAACTCTCCTCACACTTGTTACTCCATTCAAACTTGATTCCTTTGCTTGTAAGCTTAGTCATTGGCGATGCCACCAAAGAGAAATCTTTAATAAACTTCCGATAGTAACCTGCTAGTCTAAGGCAACTTCGGATATTCATGACCGACTTGGGTTGTGGCCAATCAATGACTGCTTTCACTTTTGATGGATCAACTGCGACTCCCGCCTTTGAGACCACATGTCCGAGGAAATTCACCTCTTTCTTCCAAAAGTCACACTTTGATAATTTGGCGAACAATTTATTCTCCCTCAAAACTTGAAGAGCAATGGACAAGTGTTTCCCATGGCCTTCCTCGTTATTTGAATAGACCAAAATGTCATCCACAAATACAATAATAAACTTATCCAAGTATTTGTGGAACACCGTGTTCATAAGTGACATAAAGGCCACTGGCGCATTTATTAGACCAAAAGGCATAACTAGAAACTCATAGTGTCCATATCAAGTTCGGAAAGCCATTTTCTGTATGTCTGATTCCTTCACCCGCAACTGATGATATCCAGACTGTAAGTTTATTTTTTAGAATACTCCGGCTGTTTTCAGCTGATCAAATATGTCATCAATCCTCGGTAAAGGGTACCGATTCTTCACTATCACTTGATTGAGCTGGCGATAGTCTATGCACAATCGAAGTGGGCCATTCTTCTTCTTTACAAAAAGAACAGGGGCTCCCCAGGGTGAAGTACTCGGTCAGATGAAACCTGCCTGCAACAGCTCTTCCAGTTGACTTTTTAACTCCTTGAGCTCCGCTGGAGCCATACGGTTTGGTGCTTTAGAGATTGGTGACACTCCAGGTTCTAAGTCAATGACAAAGTCCACCGCCCTCTTAGGAGGTAACCCTGGAAGTTCGTTTGGAAATACATCCATAAATTCTGCTACTATTAGAATCATGGACAACTCTTTTTGTTTGGATTCATACTCCTCTAGGTTGCCTCACTTGCCGACACAATACAAGAGGATGGATCATGCCATGACCCTTGAAGTCAATATAGGTTTCGGATTTCAAGCTCACCTTAGATGAGACGTAGGGGTGTAAATGAGCCAAGCCAGCTAGGTTGTTTTTGAATTCGACATGATTTTTGGCAATCCTGGTCAAGCTCATTTGATTGCTCGACAAGCCTTTAATTTATTATGGTTCGAGCAGCTCGTCCAAAATTTATGGTATTTGTGCCCGACTCGTGTTTGGATCGCATAGTTTTCGAGTCAAGTAGCTCGTTCATGAGCTCGATTACAAAGTTAAAAGTATCTCAGCTAGAAAATGCAGTCAGTGGGGATTGAACCCATGAAGTCCAAGTGATCAATGTGAAGACCTTCCATCTAAGCTATCCCACCATGTTGTTATTATATTGTATATAAATAAATATAACTAGTTACAATTAAACTTATTAGTGTGTGTATAAATAATTAACTTACACGGGATCAAAATTTTCTTTCCAACACAATATAAGTTCAATGTGACCTCAATAATATTGATGAGCCGAGTCGAGCTGAGTATTTTTTTCGAGTTTGAACACATCGAGCTCGAGTTTTGAGCCAAACCGAGTCGAACACTCTTTTGCTCAAGCTCTGTTCATTGCTTAATGAGCTATCCATTTCGAGCCGAGTATTTTTTTTAGCATAAAATTAGCGAGCACAAGTTCAAGCTAAATCGAGCCAATCGTAAAAAGCTTGCGAGCCGGCTTGGCTTGTTTGCACCCCTAATGAGAAGTCACGCTTAAAGCTTGGACCACATGTATGTTTAGGACTCATCTCTACTTGTTGTTCTATTCTATCATATTTTAATTTAGTGATTACATGATGGGTTAAGTGGTGTTTTATCGGATCCCTCTTAACTAGGCCTATTTAGTCGAATAATTTTTCAGATTAATAACCATTGAGGATAAGATCCACCACAAGTTGCTTTTGGGACTATTATATTAATCCCTTCATATGTCTATATCTAATTTTATCGAGTTTTTAGTAATACAAGAGATGGTGAAACCGACTTGCACGTATTATGAGCAGGTGCACGCACCAGTCACATCTAGATTAGTGAGGGGGTTGTTCTACTCCCGAGGGATCTTGACAACTCTACGATTGAGTTTCTTCACACCCAAAGAAATGTGGAGGTTTACGGGTACTGTTTAGTATAGTACACATCCAAACATGTCGTTCAAAGGGTACTAAAGGTGAGTGTTTGAGAGTACTCAGCCTCCATGGTCATGATCAGAAGATATATGGAGGACATAGAGAGGGCTTAGGATATGCGCTAGCCGAACGTGGCATGGCACCAGTTCAGTTTGGAATGCTATTAGCTTGATGGCTCCTATGTGGATGCCTTTTAAGAGTTCACATGGAGAATATGTATATTGTTTTCTTTTCTTGTAGAACATCATATTTCACTTGCTAGTTTGTACTAATTATTTCTAGACTAGTGACATCCGTTACTAACATTTTTATATTATATATATAGGTCTTGTGATCCTAAGTCAACTTTGGTAGACGGACAGATAAATGTTACACACACTTGAGCTTAACGTAATTAATTTCTTTCATAGTTTTATTTATATTTGATGTATTTTCACACATATTTAGTAATGTCTTCCATTATCGGGATGCCAAGAGGGTTTCTTTGATATATATTATTGATCGAGTCAAATAGATTAACAGCTTTAGACATAACTCGTCTCAATCGTAACATTTCTAATTATGTTCTTAAGTGATCCAAAATCTGGGTGTTAAAGATCCGGTGACAATGGCTTCTGATTGTGGTGGGACTCAACTTGGGTTTGTAGTCTGCTATGAGGGTAACACATTGGACGTGAAGGTGTGGCCAGAGGCAACTTGGCTAGTAGGACAGAGGCTGAAAAGATGGTTGCTTGATGGCACTTCACAGCTCCAGCCAGCAACTTCTCAAAGCTTTTTCAGAGACGTCGGACTTTGTTGATGATAGTGCTTAGTCAGGGATGATATCCGGCGTCATGGAAAGTAGACCGGAGGCCAGGGTACGGCTAGAGATGGTACTGGTCAACTCGAGCACTCTTTGGAATATGAGTGTTTTCTCTATTGTTTACCTTGCTTCGAGCAACGTCTTCTCCGGCTCTGGCAGGGATCTTCTTGGCAAATTTCCGTTGACGGAGTGCTTCTCCAGCTAGGTGGCAAGGCATAGGTCAATATACGTACATGCGGGCTACAACCTCAACATCCGGCCTTGGTTGACAGTTGCTCTGATCGTTCTGTAACAAGCCCCAAAGTTGCTGCTTTGTGTGGATGCAAAGATCACCTCTTATTTGCATTCTCAACACCGGCAAGGGTCTGGGATGGCCTGGATTGACTCGGTATGATCTAGGATGAGGTTGACTCAACTAGGTGTTAACGAGAGTACGATTGGAGTAGCATCTCCAGCGAGGGGATCCTCCCTTGGGCTTTTCTTCTCCTTCACTGCTTCTTTCTTTCTTGTTTTTTTGGCACATGAGACCCCATTTTTCTTAAGCTCACCACTAGGTATTTATAGGGAACTCTAATCTTTCTTATCTCATTCTTTGTCCCACCTTTGTTAGCCATAAAATCCTCACCCACCTCTTCTTATCCCCTCTCTCTTCTTATCTTCTTCCTTTGGTTTGGGAAGTACCATGACCAAGTCGTGAATGTGGTTAAACTTGGCTTGGGTGCTAGAGTTTGATCATAAGGTTTTATCATATAGTTTGGACGAACATTAGCCCCATCGTTGATTTTTTGCAAGTTCAGAAGAATTTGTGAAATATACCTTTTTTCATTTTCATCATTTTTTCTTTATTTTTCTTTTTCAACTTTTTTTTTGCATTATCTCCTTTTTTCAACTTTTTTTTGCTTTTTTTGCATAGCAATATATTCTTCTCAAATTGGGATCCCTCCTTGGTCATTGTGTGGTAACTATCTTGGGAAGTAATTTTTTTGCTTGACAATCGTCGTCTCCAAAACGAGACTTCTTTCTTTCTAATTTATAAATTTCAGTGGCAATAGGAGAATGATAGATTTTCCCCTACTATCATCTGTAGCTTCTTCTTCAAGGCATCAATCTTCTTTGGTGACAAGCTTGCATAGCGTCCTCTTTTCCTTTTATAGTATTGAGACAACCTTGTTCTTTTGTGGTGCCTCCTACTAGTAGTTGAGTTACTTGTTGCTTCACTTTCAGCACTTTTAGTGGCATTGATTACTTGTTTGAAGCCCCTGACATCTTTTTCATTGTTGTGTTGGATGGCAAACTTGATGCCTTGGGTAGCACAAACAGGTGAAGGCAAATATCTGGTCCACAACTTGTGTTGAGATCATCTTGCCCCTCGAGTATAGTTTTCAAATCTTCATCACTAGCAATTGTGATAAGGTGCCTCAAGTTTTCACTAAGTAATTTACATTTGATCATAAAAGGACTGTTTATAGAAAATATACTTGAGATTTGGATGTCAAATCTAAATAAGAACCATCATGATCAATTGCAACAAGTTTTGTGTCACCGTCAATGTGATGTCGCTTCCTTCCTTAGATTATTATCTTTTCACCAAAGCTGCACATCGGACGAAACCTTGTTTTTCTATTTGCAATAAGAGTATTGACTAATCCTCTTCTCGGATTTATGTCTTATGAACAACATGTTGAGCTCTAATTATTTATTGATATTTTATGCTTTGATCTACTTGAACTTCGAACTTGTGCAACATTGGAGGTGTATGAAATCATTTCTTCACTCATTCGGTTGAAGCAAATGAGACCTCTATATCTTGAATCTTTTGGGTTTATCCCACATCGATCGTGGATGGTCATGGATAATCTTGATGATTTGTATATAAGCTAATGGGAAAGCCTTATTCATTGAGTTAACTTTTGGATTAAGAGAGACCCATTACACCTATTGCAAGTCCCTTTTGGGGGGCGAAAGGGCTCAACAGTAGTATTAGAGCTTGGCTGGGGGTCTACTAAGCAAGTTTGGCATGGTCATACTAAGGTAGAAATGAAATTCTGTAATAAGATACTTTGTGATAATATATGTTTCGTTTGATGAAGGGAAGATTGTCAGAGGCCCATGACACCTATTGCAAGTCCCTTTTGGGGACCGAAAGGGCTCAACAGTGGTATCATAGCTTGGTTTGGGGCTCAAAGGGTCTAAGAAGTAATATCAGAGCTTGGTTGAGGGCCAAAGGTCCTAAGAGAATCTTGGTTGTTGTGATCTGTATCTCTTCATTCTTCTTTTCTTCATCTAGCTTTTCTTTTCTCTTATGAGATTTCATCAATAAAGATGAGTGGCTCGGTGTCATCACATTAGCACTTATAGCTCTGTACTTGATCTCGCCCGTAACAAGCAACTATCGAATCTTCTCGATCACGTCTCCACATCTCACCGTTAGATGACCTAACCTCTGGTGAAATTGACAAATGTTTTCCTTCTTTTCATCTTCGGGATTTAGCAATGTTTTTAGAAATTCATAGTGATCTTGTCTTTGCTCTTCAACACGTCAAACCATCTCTCAGTATCTCCAGTGTTGAAGGTGTAATCTTCAATATTCTTCCATTCGCGTCATTGTAGAGGCTCTCAAGGCACATCTCTTGGACTTTCACTTTCATTCTAAATCTTCACTTGCCACTCATGATCCATATGACTAAGCTCAATGACTACATTAATTGAATCCCATTCATGCTTTGTTGAAGATAAAGTTCTATTGAGTTCTTCATAGATCAACACTGTTTCAAAGAGTTCTTCAAATGTATTACATTATGCACCACTTATGAACCATGCTGTTGATTTAGCATTCATCATACAAATCTTCACAAGTACTTTGATGACAGGTGTCTCTTTCATTTGAGATGACAGACTTCTGAATCTCTTCACATATGTATCATACTCTTCACCTGGTTCTCTTCGACATTACCCTAAGTTCTCTATCTTATATGGGATCTCCATTGACTAAAAGTGGGTAATGAATTGCTCAATGAGTTCATCCCATGAACCGATCGATCTGGGTGGGCGGTTGTTTAACCATCTCAATGTGTTGCCACTAAGGGAAGTTGGGAATTGTTGCAACTTTAGCTTTTCATTTGTAGAGATCTCTCCGCACTCAATCTCAAAGATTGTGATGTGGTCACAAGGCTTGATATCTTCATCAAACTTTGTGAAGGTTGGGCGCTTGTACTCTTCGGGCAATGCATCATAGTAGACTTCATCAGCTAGTGGTCGGAAGCGCTTGGTTGCTTCACTCAATTCTATATCTTTCTTTATGATCAAAGCACTGATAAGTGTGGCTTTTGCATCCATTTTAGCTTTCAACTCTTCAAAGCAAAGGTCTGACATTGGTGCTACTGGCACGGTTGATAATTAGGGTTGTGGCTAACTTGCCTGCAAAATTATAAAAGGAACTAGCATTTGACATGTTGGCATTGTTGGTGGTGCCACGAGGATGGGTGGTGATTGGATCTAGAAACATCATGGAAGATGGTGGTACACAGGGTCATACCAATGGTACGAGTATGATGGCTGGTAGTATGGTGGTTATGAAAGCCATGCAAAGTGAGGAAGTGAACAAGACCCGCTCCTACCGGGTTGTTAAAGCTAGTCGTGTTGCACCCAAATTTGGTCAGGCATTAAAGTTGATGTTGTAGATGCTTGGTGAATAGTCGTAGTACCTGAAATCAAAGAAAAATAATTAATTTCGTGAGGGATGTTGGTTTGATCCCTTAATGTTGTAGCAGTTGTTTTTGTAGCTATAGGTGAGGTTGATACAATCGAATTTGTGGAGGTTAAGGACATTTTCTTGTCCTCCTAAGGTTGATCCGTTATTGGACATTACGTAGGATGGTTGTCTGTAGCTTCCGGTTGCAACACTTGCCAGTTGCATCTGGGCCGGTACTTGTTGCATCGTAACCTCTATTCATTGCATCCGCTCTTCACTTTGGCGGATTCTTTCTTCAATAGCTTGATTCAGTACTTCTCTTCCACCTACCTGACTTGTCGGCATCAAAAGTATTTGTATTGGCGGGATTCAATTGGGGTTTGTAGTCGTCTGTGAGGGGAACACATTGGACTTGAAGGTGTAGCAGGAAGCAACTTGAACTGGCCGGACAGAGGCCAAAAAGATGGTTCTTGATGGTGCTTCACAACTCCGGCTAGCAACTTCTCGAAACTTTTCCGGCGGAGTCGGGCTTCTCCAACAGAGCGATGATATTCGGCATGATGGAAAGTAGACCGGTAGTGTGGGTACGACTGGAGATGGTATTGGTCGACCAAAGCACTGTCTGGAAGATGACTATTTTCTCAGCTATTTATTTTCCATTCTCCCAGCGTCTTCTTTGGCTTCGACAAGGATCTTCTTGGGAAATTTTCGGAAAGGCGAGCTTCTCCGGCTAGGTGGTAAGGCATGGGTCAATAGATGGATGTGTGGGCTACAACCTCAACATCCAATCTTGGTCGACGATGGCTTTGATCAGCCTCTACGAGCCTTGAATTTGTTGCTTGGTGTGTATGCAAAGTTCACCTCTTCTCGGCGTTATCAACGCCGGCGAGGATCTGGGACAGCCTTGGTCAACTTGGTCTGATCTGGGACGAGGTTGGTTTTGACTGGGTGTTGTATGGCTGGAGTAGCATCTCCAGTGAGGGACTCCTCCCTCGGGCTTCTCTTCTCCTTCACTGCTTCTTCTTTCTTCTTTCTTTCTCCTCAATTCACGTTGCAGAAACTTTTTTTTTAGCACACAAGCCCTCATTTTTCTTAAGCTTGCTAGTACGTATTTATAAGGAACTCTAATCTTTCTTATCTCATTCTTTGTTCCACCTTTGTTGGCCATAAAATCCTTACCGACCTCTTCTTATCCCTTCACTCTTCTTATCTTCTTTCTTTGATTTTGGAAGTACAATGAGCAGATCATAAATGTGGCTAAACTTGGTTTGGGTGTAGGAGTCCGATCACAAGGTTCGATCACATAGTTTGGACGAATAACACTACTCAATAAATTAAATATACGATAAAATATAAATAAGACAAAAACTTATTTAGTAGCTGAAAAGATTGATTGATAAGATTCCTCACGCTCGTTCAGGTTTGATCACGAGGAAGAAACCTTACATCCACAGCCAATCATCCCTCTTTGAACACCTTAGGAGACATGGAGGAGAGACTCATTCTTTGCTTCAACGTGTCTTTTTTGAATATGAGTTGATGGGTTATACATAAATAAATTTTATCAACAAATCCCCCGATTTGGAGGAATCACCAAGAGACATCTTAGAAGAAATCAAGTAATATGATGTTAACTACCAGAAACATGATTAGGAATACACCTCATATTGACGTCCAACAACTTCCAATGACACTATTAGGGTTTTCCATTTTAAAAGATCTTCCAAATATTGGTTTTACATCTAATACATACAGGTTAAGAACTAGCAAATTAATAAAAATATATTTATGATTTTTAATATCGATTCACCCCTTTAAATAAAATAACTTATGGGCCATTAATTTACATTTGGGCCGATGACCTTACACTTTTGATTAAGGAGAGGATGCTCCTTTACACCACAAGCTCAATTCCTAAAGGTTTGCCCCCATAAGCCTCTAGTATCCTTGCCTAAACAAGCTAATATCTCGTAATGCTATAAATTGCGTGATTTTTTTTCTAAATAAATTTCAAGATGTGTTCTAGTTGTATCAAACATTTTAATTCAAACCTCCAAATAATTTGAGAGATGTGGAATTTACATGTGAAATTGAGATGTCACTGTAATTTTCTTGACCGAAATATTCGATTAAAATTCGGTAAATTGTGCACAAACCTTGTTTTCAAAGTTTCTGTAGGCCTTCATAAGATATTGAACTCTAAATCTTTGCGTTAAGAAACTCACTCTTGGTATCCTCTACGTCTCTACAAAGTGTCATGACCAAATTTAATTTAAATAGAAAGCATTATAACCTTGAACTTATAACTTGCATATAATAGTTTTTTAAGGTTGCAATTTAAGTAGAAATATTTTGTAAGATCTCAACAAAATTCTAGGACCATCAACCAAAACTATTGTAAATCCTATTTTGTGTGCGTTATACCGGGTCCAAAGGTAAATTGCAGATATTCAATAGCCTTATAATAACCGGTGTTTACTTGAAGGTGATAAAAGGGTTGTCCTCGAGCAGCGCAAAGCCTTCTTTGAATTTAATAATCAAATTCATAGATTGAGTTTTTATTATATATGGGATGTGGCCTTTTATAGGAGGATTGTTTTTTCAAACACCTTTTGTAAGAGTTGATCATTCATTTCTCGAGAGTTTTTTTCTTGTGTGGTTTCTGAAGACATTTGATCGATTGAAGAGTATGTTTAGATTATACGTGGTTTCTAGTGTATTGTAGAAGACGACTAGACATGTAAATAGAAAATTAAGCTCCCAACTCCCAATGTTTTATTTCCACTTACACATTTAAATTTACCCTGCATTGAGATCGTCTTCTTCATCAAGTTTGAGTTTCTACCGCTCTCAAAAGAAAAGAGGAGCTTTTTCCATTGAACGGGGTTTATAAGGCCATTATTTGTGGACCAGTGGTGATACCCAAAACCCAAAATAATATGGGCTTTGGTACCGACTCAGGGTAGGCAGCAGCCCAGCGCATTGTTGTTACATAAGATTTGCCAAGTTTTCTATTGTGTAGTACAAATTGTTTCGACATAAGTGAGGCAAATATGATCCAAACAATATGTAGCAAATATTTACACATGAGCTTCATAGAAAATACTCCACTATTTAATTTCAAATTCATAAAAATCTCATCTATAATTTACACGCTAATTTTCCATAATGTACGAGTGTGCTAAACAGTCCTTATATTTATTCAAGGAAAACTTTTTTTATTCTTCTTTTTGAGTCGTGAAGCCTGTTTTCTTATAAAATTTCGTACGGATTGGTACGTGGAAGTGGTCCACACCCCCACCCTACGCCGGTGGCGAGACCGCCGGCGACCAACAACGCTACTTTCCTCGCGCCGGCAAGTTGGGGTAGGCAGAAGAGGCATGCCGGGTGAGCCCTCCAGCATTGACACAACGTCGGACATGGAAGGCCAGTCATCAGGGGCGGGTGACACAGCGTCGGACATGGAAGGCCAGTCGTTGGGGCCGGGTGAGCCCTCCAGCATTGACACAACGTCGGACATGGAAGGCCGGTCATCGGGGTCGGGCAAGGTGCAGAGCAGCGCTATCTTCACCCCGAGCAAGAACTCCTCCCAGTCCGTCGACTCTGGGTCCAGCCGTAGCAACCCCGGCCCGAGCAAGTTCGACACCTGACCACTCTCCACCATCCTCTTCATCCACTCTACTATGCCCTCTTCCTCATTGCTAAGTACCGCCCGCCGCTTCCCTGTCAACAACTCCATTAGTAATACCCCGAAGCTGTACACATCCCCCTTCTTCGTCGCCCGCCCACTTCTAGCCACCTCCGGCGACACGTACTCAACGGACGTGTTGGCCGGGGAGCAGAGCTTGTCGAGGCCAAAGTTGGCAAGATGGGCGTCGAAGTCGGCATCGAAGAGAACATTCCGGGGCTTGACATCGCCATGGACGATTGCGAGGGCGTGGAGGAAGGAGAGGCCGCGGGCAACGCCGAGGGCAATCAGATGCCGCATTGGCCAGTCGAGGACATGGCCCGCCGTTTCGAGGAGGTCGGCGAGGTCGCCATGGGGCATGTAGTCGTAGACGAGGAGGCGGACGTGATCTGGAGCTGGGCCGTCGTAGCAGCCGCGGAGG
>JAVDBV010078721.1:0-13194 GCA_032619315.1 Piper longum | reverse complement strand
ACTGGCAGTACCACTTGTCGGACTACCGGTGGCACTGGGTTTGGAAGTTCCCCTCGCTCGCCCGGGTCTGCTACCCCTACGTCCTCTTGGGCGATTCACCGATCCCCATTTGGGACGTTACTAGGACCCGCAGCCGAATTTGGAGCTCCATTCCCTGCTACCAATCCCGGTAACTGCTGCACCATGTTCTGAACCACATAACTCGTATTATTTGAAGCCTGCGCTAGTCCTTGTGTGGCTGTCAGAATCTGGCCCAAAACACTCTAGACGTTCGAGTCTGACTGCACTGCTTGGCTCGACTTCCTACAAATGTCTGCCATCTGAAAATTTATACTGTTATGGTTCCTAAAATTTTTTTTTTTCCTCATCATTATTATTATTATTTTTTAAGCATTGCCATTCACATGCATTGCTAAAGTGGGGTACTCTGTCCCATGACACTGTTATCCATATCGCACAGGCGTCCCATACCACCCATACTACACAGATAACACCGCTGATTGTAAAGGTATGTTAGTGAGTCCACTAATTCACTCATGACATACCGCATTTCAGAAAGACATGTATTGGACTCTTCAACAAGGTACTTGAGTCATATGATGTGAGCTTTTGGGAAACCGTGCGCTGATACCACATACAACGACCTGCCATTTTTCAATTATTTAATTGGGCATAGATGGCTGGGTGTTACTAAAAATCAAACCATAAATATGACTCATTCAAAGTAAACTATGTTTTAAACAATATATAATAATAATTTTCCCACAGTATTAGACCGTGTCCCATAGCCACATCTATAACTCAAATAAAAATTAAAAGGGAGTCCTCATATTTATCTTGCTCCAAGCTCTGGTTGTCAATGGCTTCTCCCACCTAATTTCGTATCTGCACACCTGCGGAGGCAATTTCGCGTTAGTGATTACAACACTAAGTAGTATAATAGATAAGAGAAGTCAAATACATTCCACTAGTTTTCTATGTTCATTTTAATATGCGGTGGAGCGATGCCGCTATACTCCAAAATAATGCGGAGGAGGTATCCATAGTGATCCGCACACCCCGGCCGTAGCCTTTTTTGTGGGGAGGCTACCACTGCACTCAGTTGATTGTTACGCCCCGTTTGTGGGGAAGCTCTCACTACCAGTTCTAGGGCAAGTGCCTCACACACCCCGGCTGTAGCCGTTTTATGGGAAGGATATCACTAGACCCTGGTGATTAATACGCCCCGTTTGTAGGGAAGTTCTCACTATCAATTCTCGGGCAAGTGCCTTACACACCCCGGCCATAGCCATTTTATGGGGAGGCTATCACTAGACCCTAGTGATTACTAAGCCCCTTTTGTGGGGAAGTTCTCATCATCAATTCTAGGGTAAGTGCCTTACACACCCCGGTCGTAGCCTTTTTATGGGGAGGCTATCACTAGACCCTGTTGTAGTGCCTCACACACCCTGGCCGTAGCCTTTTTTTAGGGAGGCTTATCACTACACTTCAGTGCGATGGAGGAATCGCTGTGTTTCACTCACCCCGGCCGTAGCCTTTTTCTGGGGCGGTTACCACTACTCCAAAAAAATTCGATACAATATACAATTTACATACATAATACGGCCTCGTATCGGACTAGGTCAATTCCTTGACCCCGGTTGCACTCGGTGCGTGGTGGTCGTATCTGGGCTTATGCCGACCTAGGCTACCAATAAGGAAAGTACGACGTTTTACCTATTATACTTACCTGACTTGTGCTATCGTCCAACTGTGATCTGCTAACCCTAATATGAGTGAAAACATAAAATTATACATTAGTATAATTTTATTTACATGAGCCTACATGTGACTAAATGATATGCCATATTAAATATTTTATCTTCCATAATTCTATTTAGATAATTGATTATTCATGTGACATACACTTGTAAGTCATTCATCACATTTTAAGTTAATTACTAAATTCATAATTCTCCCTTGAAAATTAACAAAATAATTATTAATTTATAACAAGGAATTTAATTACTATTTTTGGTATATTCTTTAAGGATATTTTTAATACCAATATTTTCATTTATTTAATTTAATAAATTTTCAATTTTTATATGATTATAATTTATTAACCACTTGATTTAATTTAACTGCTTCTAAGAAGCCGATTAATTATGAACCGTTTCTTATTACCGTAATTTTATTAATATCGTAATTTCGTATAATAATTTATTAAATTATTATTTTATCCACTTAACACATATGTTATTAAATTAGTTATTTTTTTAAGATTTATTTCGAGTTGATATTATTTTTTAAATCGAACCGGTGTCGAATCAACCCATATGTACGAAACTGCCATCTTCTTCTTCCCCTACTTTCTCCAAAACAGAGGTGAAATCTAGTGTTTTCCGATGCACTGTTCGTCACTGTCCAGCCACCACCGGCCAAGCTACCACCATCAATTGACTCACCTCTGCACTACATTTGATCCCGACCAGGACGTTTGGCCGTTGATGTCGTGATCTGCCCACAATCAACGCACGAAGTCATTCATTTGATCACGGACGCGACTACGCTTTGTTCGCCTCCGGCCGCCGTCAACCGCCATCGACCGTCATCGGCCGCCACCGACCAGCTAATGAACGACCGGCTGGATTTTTCACCCACTGTCGTCACTACTGTTCATGTCGTTTGTCGGCTATGAACGACTTAAAGTTTGTATTTTTAGTTTAATTCTTTTCTTTGTCATCGATTTGAGATTTAATTATTTATTATTGATTTAAGACATTAAATCTCATTTTTTATCAATTTTTATTGTCAATTTAACATATGCCATGCATGGAAATTAAGAAGAAGAAGGGAAGAAAAATTACCCGAACTAGGAGGAAGACAGCACCAATCCGAAGGAAAATGAAGATGACGTCCCCCCCTTTTTACCCCCTTTTTATAATGATATCAAATGATGGCTAGGGTACGTGGAAGCACCATCCCTTTAACCAGGTAATTGGGTAATCGACATGATTCACTTAACCATTTAAATGATTACACGGTATGGTTCACTTAACCGGTTAAATGGGTAAATAGTACGGTTTACTTAACTGGTTAAACGGGTAAATCATACTTAACCAGCTAACGATAATTATTTTAAATAATTTTTTTTTCACACGTTCGATCCCATCGCATAAAATGTTATTATTATTTTATTTATTTTATTTTTTTTTTCTGGGTCTTTATAGGATACCTCTTCCGCATTGTTTTGGAGTATAGCGGCATCGCTCCACCGCATATTAAAATGAACGTAGAAAACTTGTGGAATGTCCTTGACTTGTTTTATCTATTATACTACTTAGTGTTGTAATCACTAACGCGGAATTGCCTCCGCAGGTGTGCAGATACGAAATTAGGTGGGAGAATCCATTGACAACCAGAGCTTGGAGCAAGATAAATATGAGGACTCTCTTTTAATTTTAATTTGAGTTATAGATGTGGCTATGGGAAACGGTCTAAGACTGTTGGACAATTATTATTATGTCTTGTTTAAAACATAGCTTACCTTGATTGAGTGATATTTATGGTTTGATTTTTAGTAACACCTGGCCATCTAGGCCCAATTAAATAATTGAAAATTGATGGGTCGTTACACGAGGCTTACGGCTACTGTTTAGTACAACGCATGTCCGAACTTGTGGTTCAAAGGGTACTAAAGGCCAGGAGTAATATTGAGGACGTAGAGGGCTGAGATGAACGAGAATGAGATTTGATGCAAGACGCAATAGATGAGATGGCCAAGGAAAGAGAATGAGATGGAAAGGGGACACTGCCACTCGAGGGTGACGGCGCCCATTTGTGTCCTTGTGAGAGTTCTTGAGGAAGTATATGATATTTTTTTTCAACAGGAGGGTTAGCTCTCCTGTGCAAGTTTGATATTAGTGATTTTCCAGACCGGTAACACTCGTTACTAATTGTTTTGTACAATATGTAGGCGACGAATATGAGATGGAAGTGCCAGCCTGGACGGAAGAGCAGTGAGGTCTCTTGTACACACACATGTTTGATGATTGAGTGTTTAACATTTTGTTTACGATTCTATTATATTGAAAATGATATGAGAAAATGCAAGGAGATTATGCTATGATCGAATGTTGGGCATGATACAATGTTAATTATGAAAAGAATGTGTATGTGTACACAGTAGATTATATTCTATGAATGAAATTATTGATATTGATACATATATGCTTATATATATACGTAACGACCCGGCCCCAAAGTGAAACATAATAGGCCTAAGTCATTTCTTGAAAAGGGTTAACCCAAGTTAAAGATCTATAGTCCATTCCCACTTATAAAGAAGATATTAGCCTGGTAGGTATTAGATATGGGACTAAATTGAAGGATCTCACAATCAACCCACCTTAGAAAATTTCGTCCCCGAAATTCCTACACTTGGCCCATTACTAGCCCTAGCCCACGACCTTTTGATCCATGACCGGTAGCCTAGCCAATGTCCCTAGTCTAACCCAACATCTAATACGGAACCAGGTTGGCTCTTATATCATTTGCAACGACCCGGCCCCAAATCGGAACATAATAGGCCTAAGTCATTTCTTTAAAAAAGTTAACCCAAGTTAAAGATATATAGTCAATTCCCACTTGTAAAGAAGATCTTAGCCCGGTAGGTATTAGATGTGGGACTAAATTTAGAGATCTCACAATATATTATTTTGACAGGGTGGCCCCTAATTGCTCTTTAAGGGGAGGTTATGTCCTTTTTTATTTAGAGGTTCTTCTTGATTTTATTGCAATTGTGTTGATCTGTGTGAATTGATTTTTATGTCATCCATGTAGTAGCATGTCAAGATTTTTGTGCATTCATCTATGCTTATAGAAAATTGTATCTTCATCATCTTAAGACACCGAGAGTAGATCCGGGTTGGCTTAACCGAATGTAGTAGATTAGCAAACGGTTCGGTCGCCGGGAACATTTCCGAGTCAATTCATGGGTGAGCTGAATCGGGGTTTTACAGTTCCATTTTGGGAGGATCCTAATAACTCCACCTTTCGGTTCCTAAAACCCGGAGAAGTGTGGATGTTTACAAGTACTGCAATGCAGTGCATGTCTAGACTTGTGGTTTCCAGCACTCGGCCTCTGCACTTTAGGGCCAGGAATAATACAGAGGATGTAGAGGGCAAATGAGAAAAGATTGAATTTGCCACGCAAGAGATAGATGAAATGTCCAAGTAAAGAGAGTGTTATGGAAAGAGAATGAAATGGAAAGGGGACACTAGTGCCTGATAGCGATGGCTCCCATTATTGCCATTGTAAGAGTTCTTGAGGAAGTATATGAGGTTTTGATTCAACAAGAGGGTCAGCTCTCCTATTCTAATTTGATATTGTTATTTTATGGACCGGTAACACTCGTTAATGACGATTTTTAATATATACGTAGATGAGAATCGCGAGGTGTAACGACCTGCCATTTTTCACAATAGTGTGGGCCTAGCTGGCCGGGTGTTACATAAAAATCAAACCATAATTATAACTCATTCAAAGTAAAATAATAATTGTCCCACAGTCATATACCGTTTCCCATAGCCACATTTATAACTCAAATAAATAAAAAGGAAGTCCAATGCATTATCATTTTCTCCGAACCGTGGTTGGTAAAAGATCCACCAATCCCGCTCTCAATCTATGCCAGAACCTGCACACCTGCGGAGGCAATTCCGCGTTAGTGATAAAACTACTAAGCCGTATAATTAAGGAAAGAAGTAAAATATACTCCCTATTCCAAAGTCTTTTTATTATGCGGGGAGGCACTCCGCTACAATCCTACTATTATTATTATGTGGGGAGCCATTCCGCTACACTCTTATTATTATTATGCGGGTAGGCATCCCGCTACACTCCATTTATTATTATGCGGGGAGGCATTCCGCTTCACTCCATTTATTATTATGCGGGGAGGCATTCCGCTACACTCCATTTATTATTATGTGGGGAGGCATTCCGCTATACTCCATTTATTATCATTTTAAAAAATTGCGGCCTCGTGTCGGACTAAGTCAATTCCTTAACCCCGGTTGCACATGGTGCACGGTGGTCGAATCTTTGCTCAAGCCGACCAGGGCTGCCAGAAGGGAATATACAACATTTCGATAATTATACGGACCTGGTAGCTTGTACGAAATCATGCGACCGCGATCAACGATCCGAGTCTGAACGACGACATAAAATTATATTTGAGTATAATTTTATTCATGTACAAAATGTATGCAACTACATGAGTAATATAACTATCAATTTTTGACAATATGAAATGTGTCATGTTGAACATCATTAATTATTTAACTTTCAACAATTCCAGTGATCTAATTAATTATTCATGTGATATATTCATTTAAGTCCTTCTTTACATTTTAAATTAATTATCCCAATTATAATCCTCACTCGATAATTAATAAAATAATTATCAATATACAAACAATAATTAGTTACTATTATTGGTATATTCTTTAATTGATTTGTATTATCCTAATTTAAGGATATCACTAATTTAATTAACTGTAATTTATTTAATTTAATAAGGTTACACATTTCCTTATTTAATTATGTTGTTTCGTGATTTTTACGTGATTATATTTTATTACCCCGTTTTCTACCTTGTTAATTTGTTATTAAATTAATGTTTTTGATTACCAATTATTAATTTAATATGTTAAACGTGACATCTTTATCTTATTTATCATTTATGACCCTCTAATTTAATTTAATCGTTTGTAATAAGCCAATTAATTATTGTCCGTTTATCATGACCGTAATTTTATTAATTATGGTAATTTCGTGTAATAATTTATTAATTTATTATTTTAGCTACTTAACTCTTACCCCATTAAATTATTAATTCTAAAGGTTTCAATATGAGTTGGTATTATTTTTTTAAATCGACCCGTATCGAGTTAACCTATATTTACGAAACTGCCATCTTCTTCTTCCCAAACTCCAAAACAGAGCTGTGATTGAGGTCTTCTCCGACGGGCTATTCGTCGACGACAAACCACCTCCAGCCAAGCCACCACCGTCAATCAACTCACCTCCGCACCAACTTCGACCCCGACCAGAACCTTTGGCCACTGCTATCATATTTTGCCCATAATCGAAGCTTGAAGTCATCATTCCGTTCACGGTCGTCCATTGAGTTCCGTTCGCCTCCGAGCGCCACCAACCACCAGCAACCGACTCTGACCAGCTCCACGATGCTGTAAATATTCCTTCTCAACCATCTCCGGCCACATTCCGGCCGCGGCGACGACGAATCGCCCCAATTACAGCAATTTCAGTAATTCCGTTGCCACTTCTCGTGTTGCCGATTCCGCCGCTAAGGAGCTTCGCCGCCCCAATCAGATGGTTGCTTAGGTACTCTCAACCCTCCAGAGATCCTTCCCGACCTTATTGGACTCTGAATGCTGCTCACGCCGGCCGGATTTCTTCCTCAACCGTTATCCCTTGTTTTCGCCCTATTTTTGCCGCCGCTAATTCAGGCCGACCTCCATTTCCGGGGACAATCGGTCATGACTGGTCGACCACGAGGGTCATCCTCCCATGTCGGATCCTTCACCACCATGATCCCCGGCAAGGAGGTCGTTGGTGGTACTGTTCCAGCGGTGATTAATTTTTTATTGATTTAAAACTTTAATTCCTTGATTATCAAGTTTATTTTTCAATTCCGATATATGTATGAAGGAAAACTTAAAAAAAGAAGAGGAGGAAAATTACCCAAGCAAGAAGGAAGCAGGCATCTCTCAAAAGAAAATCATGAGAATGACGCCCCCCCCCCCTTCTCCTTATATAATGATATGATGGCTAGGGTATGTGAAAACACACTTCACCTGTGCTTCCCTTAGCCGGGTAAATGGGTAATTGATACAGTTCACTTAACTGGTTTAAAGAGTTAAATGGGATAGTTCACTTAACCGGTTAAACAAGTAAATAATATGGTTCACTTAACGGGTTAAACGATACCCTTACCCTTACCCGAGTAATTAATAATTAACCAGATAGAGGGTAAATAATTTACATGGTAATAGCAATTTTCCAATGTTCGATCCTACCGCGTCGACTATTTATTATTATTAATTTTTTTTTTTCGGGTATTTAGACGAGGAATGAGCACTGTCGGAACTATGGACGGCTAGCAATGAAATTGTGCACACATGCACCTACCAACTTCGATTGGTGATGTATTGAACTGTGTAGATAATGAATTTGAATGAAATTCAATGAACCAATATAAAAATGAGAATGAACAATGAACAAGGTGAGCGGCAAAGCGAGGATAACTAGAATGCGAAAAATATGCCATATTTGGTTTGTGTTTTTTATTTTTTTATTGCTATAAATATATATTGTTTATCGTTGATGGGGCCCTCATTGCACTTTTAAGTGAGACTCTGTCCTTTTTGTTTTCAAAATTAGATATATTTTTTAACTCTTTGTTTGTTTGTTTTCTTCGTGTACTTATTTGCATATCATGGCATGTACGTTGGATAATGTTAGACCCAAGGATCTCATCCATGTTTTGCATGCTATATCTTCGTCTTGAGACATTCAGGTTAGATCCCACTCAGCTTAACCAAATCAAGTAGATTAGCGAACAATTTGGTCGCCGATAACATTTTTGGCTTGGTTCATGGGTTAACTGAATCAGTGTGTTATAGGTGTGGTATCAGAGCCAGCTCTTGGTTGATTAATATGGTTGATGCATCATAGGTTACATGTGTGTAGAGGCTTCCCCGAGCTACACTGGTCGATTTTTTTTTGTCTAAATGTTTTTGGTTTGCAGATTTTCTTACCGTACAGTGGTGTTATAGGGTGGTCAGATTAGAGCAAAGAGTACTAGTAGGATGGTGATCAAACTCTTAGGACACATATCAGGGCCCGTCCCCTCGATTGCCCAGACAGGAGAGTCCCGACCATTGTCACAGTGACACATCATCTAGTCGACCAAGGACTACCATGCCACCAGCAAGGACAAGTGTGCGAGTTTCAGTTTTTCGATGCAGAGAGGGCTGTCACCAAGACAAAAGTTGTGAGAGTCACCATAGCAGAAGCAGTCGACAAGAGAGGGACGCAGCAATTACTGAGTTAGCTCAAGTTCAAATACAGATGTAGCAAAACCAAGAGGAATTCATGCGAATGCTACATGCGAGGTAGAAAAATTTATAGCTGCTAGACATCACTGGGATTTTGACCAGAAGCATCAACACCATAGAACATATCAGTCAGAGAAAGGAGCACAACAAAGACGTCGAGCAGATGCGTCAGTCACTATGAGTGTAAATACCCGGAAAAAAAATAAAAAAAATAAAAAAACTAAAATAATAATAACGTTCGATGTGGTGGGATCGAACGTGGGAAAAATATATATATATTTTAAATAATTATCGTTAGCTGGTTAAGTATGATCTACCCGTTTAACCAGTTAAGTGAAGTATACTATTTACCTATTTAACCGGTTAAGTGAACCATACCGTGTAACCGTTTAAATGGTTAAGTGAATCATGTCGATTACCCAATTACCCGGTTAAAGGAATTACGGTGAAAGGATGTTTCCACATACCCTAGCCATCATTTTATATCATTATAAAAAGGAGGAAAAAGGGGGGGGACGTCATCCACATTTCTTCCTTCGGATTGGCACTGTCTTCCTCCTTGTTCGGGTAGTTTTTCTTCCCTTATTGTTCTTAATTTCCATGCACGGCATATGTTAAATTGATAATAAAAATTGATAAAAAAAATGAGATTTAAAGTCTTAAATCAATAAGAAACAACTAAATCTCAAATCAATGAGAAAGAAAAGAAGTAAACTAAAAATACAAACTTTAAGTCGTTCATGGCCGACAAGCCGGAAGTCGGCGACATGAACAGTGGTGAACGAAGTGCAGTCGACGGCCATGAACGAAATGACGACTTCGAGCGATGATTGAGGGCAGATCACGACAGAAGTAGCCAAAGGTCTTGGGCGGGATCAAAGATGGTGCGGAGGTGCGTCGATTCACGGTGGTGTCTTGGCTGGTGGTTGCTGAACGGCGACAAACAGTGAGTCGAAAACACCCAATTACAGCTCTGTTTTGAAAAAATTTGGGGAAGATGAAGATGGCAGTTTCGTAATATGGGTTGACTCGACACTGGTTGGAGTGAAAAAAATAATATTAACTCGAAATAAATCTTTAAAAATAATTAATTTAATGAGGTATGAGTTAAGTGGCTAAAACAATAAATTAATAAATTATTACATGAAATTACGATAATTAATAAAATTACCGTAATAATAGATGGTGAATAATTAATCGGCTTATAAAATCGAAAGGTTGATAAATTATAATCATATAAAGTAGAATATTTATTAAATTAAATAAATTAAAATAATTGAATGAAGAATATCCTTAAATTAAGATAATCCAATTAGTTAAAGAATATACCAAAAATAGTAATTAAATTCCTACTTATAAATTAATAATTATTTTATTAATTATCAAGTAAGAATTATGATTTAGATAATTAACTTAAAATGTGAGGAATGCCTTAAAAGAGTATGTCACATGAATAATCAATTATCTAAATAGAATTATGGAAGACAAAATATTTAATATGGCATATCATTTAGTTGCATGTAGGTTCATGCAAATAAAATTATAGTAATGTATAATTTTATACTTTCACTTATATTAGGGTTAGCGGATCACAGTCGGACAAAATCATAAGTCAGGTACGTATAATGGGTAGAACATCGTACTTTCCTTGTTGGTGGCCTAGGTCGGCCTGAGCCCAGATTCGACTACCATGCACCGATTGCAACTGGGGTCAAGGAATTGACTCAGTCCAATACGGGGCTGTATTATGTACGTAAATCGTGTAATGCATCGATATTGTTTTGGAGTAGTGATAACCGCCCCATAAAAAGGCTACGGCCGTGGTGAGTGAGACACAGCGATTCCTCCATCGCACTAAAGTGTGGTGATAAGCCTCCCCATAAAAAGGCTACGGCCGGGGTGTGTGAGGCACTCGCACTGTAACACCCCGATTTCGGTTCACTTAAGAACTGAATCAGAAATGTTGTGATCGAGTCGAGACATGTTTAATTTTATTAGTCAGTGAGACTCGATCTATAAAATAGATCGAAATAACCCTCTTGTTGTCATGAGAATGGAAGACATTGTCAAATAAACATCAAATATAAATAAATGCAACAAAGAAAATCTTATGTTGAGCTCAAGTGTGTGTAGCATTTATCTGTCCTCCCGCCGAAGTCGATACAGGATTTACGAGACCTATATATATTATAAAAAAACCGTTAGTAACGAATGTTACTAGTCCAAAAAATAACAAATACAATCTGGCAAATGGGTATTCCATTACCCACAAAAACATATGAAACTTCAAGAATACCTCACACCGGGCAGTAAGCAAACATACTTAAACAAATGCCGGCTCGCATGTACGGCTCATAATCATAATCATACATACATACAACGCTTATGCCCTCACACCTTCTATATAACCTGCCACTGTAATCAAATGGCAAAAGGAAAAATTAAGTTAGTGCCACATATTCCGAAAATGCGCTGCATTACGCAGTACCATCATACGCCTGCGCTACCTCATGGTTTGAAGGAGTACTAGCACGGTCCATACATATCTCCGTACCACTCATTCTCTTATTCGTGAAATCCGTAAAACAGCGCGTACTTATATAATAGGCTTAGGGAAGAGGCTGATATCATACATTTCTGGAGCTTAAGTTCGAAAACCAACAAGGGATCTCATACTAGTAGTTTTATTAAACTTGCGTATAAAACACGGCTAAATGGCCCGACATCGGAGGGATCCAATAAAACACCGCCGATGACGTCCTACGTTTAAAACACGATTAAATCTTACATGCAAGGAGTCAAGCAGAGAAGGAGAGTCCTACGGACCTATAGTCCAAGCTCCAAGCGTATCTGAATATCTACGGCTCAGACTCCGAAGCCTACATCGGAACCCACTCCTAAATATCCTAAGTAAAAACTAATGTTTGTATATGATGCATGCTCGTGGTGTGTGCTCATATCATCAATACATCTTAATAAAGAAAACAATACTAACAAACCTATAAATACACATGTAGCATGCAAATCCACACACTATAATAATTAATAATAAATAAATAAATTAACAAAGAAAATACATTCATAGATAATTACATAAATCATAAGTACATAAATATGAACAATACTCTAATCATAAAATAATAATATAATAATATTATATAAATATACTGGTAAACACGAGTAATTATCATTATATCCTCGTGTTAGTAAAATATAAATAAATAATTAAATCTATTATAATTCAATAAATAAATAAATAAACAAATAAATTCTTAATACTAATTAATAATGACTATTATTAATATCATAGTGGTACAACACAACAATACATAATTAAATATAAATAAATAATGGCATCCACGTCATGAACAAATAAATAAAATAAATAAATAAATATATATATATATATATACACACATCATGAAAAATATTCATAAGTAAATATATTGTTAATAATAACAAATAATCACATAAACATTTGTCATATATGATAAACATATAAATAAAAAGAAGTAAATAAAAATGAATAAATAATTAAATAAAATAATAATTAAAGAAAATTCATCATAACATTCAATCATGTTAAATAATGTGAATATGCATCTAAACTAATATAGAATTTCTCGAATTACCGAAAATGGTGTAAGAACGGACGAAAACCGTCCAAAAATGAGCTGAACCGGACTGAACGAAGCTGAACCAGACCAAATCAGGCTGAACCAGACCAACCCGAATGGCCTGAACCAACCTGGGCTGGAAAATGGGTTGGGTCGGCTGGGAGGATCGCTGACGCGGTCACGGGCTAGTGGACGAGATCGTGGGCAGGCGGACACGGTCGCGGGTAAACGGGTTGGACGGGGGCGGCGGTGCCCGTCGCTAGAAAACGCCGACGGCGGAGCGGCTGGGGTGACCACCGGTCGGGATCGATAGAGGAGACGACGTGGAAGGTCGTGGTGGTGGCGATCGGAGAAATCTGGCAGCTGGTCGGCCGGAAAATGGCCGGAAAAGTGTGGTGTCGCCGTCGGGTGCGGCGACGTTGCCGGCGGCGATCGCGGCCGTGGTGGT
>JAVDBV010078720.1:0-19427 GCA_032619315.1 Piper longum | reverse complement strand
TCGACTTCGGCGGAAGGACAGATAAATCCTACACACACTTGAGCTCAACATAAGATTTTCTTTCTTGCATTTATTTATATTTGATGTATTTTGATTTTTATTTGACAATGTCTTCCATTCTCATGACACCAAGAGGGTTATTTCGATCTATTTTATGGATCGAGTCTCACTGACTAATAATATTAAACATGTCTCGACTCGATCGTAACATTTCTGATCCGGTTCTTAAGTGAACCGAAATTGGGGTGTTACAGAATGAGTGGTATGAGACACCTGTGCATATGGATGATAGTGTAATGGGAGATTGTGCATCACTTTAGCTATGCATATGATTGACAATGCTTAAATCGAAAAAAAAAAAATGCAATGATGAATTGAAGTCTTCTATGTGGGAAGATGTGGATTTATAAGAAGTATGAAGACCAATGAAGCATAGAGACATGTATAGAGTCATTTCAAATGACTACTCAAATGTAATAGAAGATCAACTTTTGAAGTGTCATTGAACAATTTGGTTTTAGGACGTAGATGTAGTGAAGAATAATATAAAAAAGACTCACGAGTTCAACCATCTCAAAGTAAAAGTGGAAGAAAATTGTAAATCATGATTTTATTAAAATAAACTTGAATATAAAAATATGAAGATATTTGAAATAATTTTTATAAAGCTAGTTACAATGCATCGTCGAAGAAATATCTAACATAGTTTAACCGAAAAATTAGATGATTGAGTATTTTTCTCTTTATAGCCATAATATATTTCCAAGGATAAAAAGTTCTAAGTTGGGGAGATTTTAAAATCCCAAAACTAACTAGGTTATTTTATTTAAGGTTTTTTAAATCTTGGAACGAGTCTTCAATATTATTTAATTAAATTTTTGTCTTCCAAATTTTGCTAAGTTAATTATTATTAGAAAATTAAGAATAATAATAAAATAATAAAGTAGTAAAAAATTATAATAAATTTATCCTTCCTTTTCGATCAACCAAATGGATGCTATAAGTGGTTATGGTCTAACTGGTGTCTCTAGCCATTTTGGTTATCAGGTTGTAGAGTTTTTGTAGAGATTGGATAGATTAGGTCTTGTAAGTGGATAAGGATTGTTGGGCACTAGAGGATATAGGGAAGATTTTATAGGAGTTAGACACTAGGCACATTAAAACCCTTTTGAGTGAGTCTTCACGTTTTTTAAGGTATGCCTTACAATTGCATATGGTGTTGTATATCTCCCGACCACAAGGACAAACAAGTCAAAAGACTCGTCATATGATGAATTATCAATGAGTAATATAATTAATTTCTCCCAAAATCTAATTAAACCTCATGATCTAAGAAATAGGCGATCAATCTATTCTTAGTATTAAGAACGTGATAAGTCAAACAATCCGATAGAATAAAAGAGTAAGAGGTTGAAATGAATTCAATTAAACCATGTTAAGTTCTAGAATGAAATAAAGAATTACTTCATAATAAAAGAAAAGAACACAATAAAGAAAAAACTATTTTTCATTATAGTAGGAAAAGAAATACAAAACTAAAACTACTTTTTCTAAACTCCTAAGCTAAGAAATGAGATAAGATTAGATTTAATGATCCAAGCAACAAATGACCACCTCTTTATATAGAAGTGGAGATACAAGAATTTGAAAAAAAAAGTGTTCACAAATCGACGTATTTAAATTAATTTTAGTGTCTAATCGAGTTTGCACCACCTCGTCATACTCAAATGCAACTATGTATTTCCCTTTTCATCGATCTTTGTAGCCATTGGGTGGGGCCAAGTGCCATGACCATAACCTTAATTTGTTTTATCTTTTTCTACATTAAAATTCCAAAATTAAGCAGATCTCATAAAATATTAATTAACTAAAATATAACGAAAAATATGACCTAATATATAATATTTACACCCAAGATTTACAAAATCACATTAAAACATAAGTAAATATTATATATTTTAAATGCTTAACACACCCCCACACTTAAATTTTTGCGCGCCCCGAGAAAAATATCATAAAGAAAAACAAAATTTCACTACACAAAAATACTTAGTCCTCATTACGTTCTCATATGATTCTTAATTAAACCCTCAAGAGTCAACAAGATGTCAATCAAATAAGAAATTCCCTTTCATAAACCACACCCAAAAGAAGGCTCCTCATGTGTGTGTGTGTGTGAAAGTTCATTGGCTTATCATTCTCATATGCAACCAAGAGAATACAATTAAGCACATGCTTACATATGTTTACCTTTCACTCCCATCTCTACTAATGTAGGCAATGTCAATTCAATGGAATCAATAGGTCTTGATAAGTTGTAACAGGGCCAAGGGCTGGGGACCAAAAAAGCATAGGCTTATATGCACCGTAACATTAAAAATTCTTTCCAAATCCTGACATACATGTATAACAAAATCCCAAATACCGTAACAAAACAACACAAACTTCGTTAAATATTATAATGAGTTGATCCGCTATAAGAATTAACTTTGCTTTAAATAACCATTGACAACCTGCTTCTTTTTTTCTTCTTTGTTTATTTTTTCTTTTTGCTGGAGGTTAGAAACCTTTTTTATTTCAAACCGGTGGAAGCCCATTACTTCATCTTGTGCTTACCGGTTGAGGATCATTGTCTCATCTTTTTTTTTTTTTTTAAAGCAAAGTTGATGTGGAAATTATAATGCAAGTGCACGTGCCGAATCAAGTAATAAAAGTGATAAGAAAGTATCGTCTCACGAGGAATTAGTAATAGAAATTCTCAATTACCAAAATTAATTTAATTAATTATACTTAAACGAAAACAAGTTCAAATATTGATTTAATTATAAATTACGACTAAATTAATCTAAAATTGCAATATTTAAATGATGAATTGATTTCAAGACGACAAACCTATGATTTTCAATTTCACTTAGTGCTCTATATGATTAAAGTTATAATTTTTACCTATGAATTGCACATTTGAATCATTAACCACAGGAATTAATTATTTATGACATCTCTTAGATTCACCATAAACTTATCACTTGCACCCAACTTATATATCTCTATGAAATTGCGTATGCAAAATGATAGATTAAGCTATGCCCTTAACAGTTACCCAAGACATATGAGTATAGCTCTATATCATATGTAAATCAACCAAAATAGATGAACAAAGACTATTTTATTCAATGACAAATTTAATCTTTCTATCTCTAAACAAGATTAAATCTCTAAATAAATCAATAGATGGTCACTCTAATAATAGCATTAACGAATAGAATAAAATAGATGATCCAAAAACACAATCGCATAAATAAAAATTAATAAATTTTATTAATCCATGCATTACATATCATTGAAAATCCTAGAAAAGAATTTACTCCGTAAAATATTCAAATAAGCTCAAAAAATTCATATGTGATAAGAAAGACATCATTAATCACAAAGAAAAATGAATCAGAATAAAGAAAAACTCTTTTGAATAAAGCTAATTCTTCTTCTGATCTAATTATTTATCGTTCCTTCCTGTCTTTTGAACAGTCACTTTTTCGATCTTTTTGTTGTTCCCTTTATAAAACCCTGATTCAGCTAATAAATGATCCAGCCAAAGATTTCAAGTGGGGCCCACCATGCAACAATACCCGGGTCGCTACAGTACCGGCCGAGTTGCTATAGTATTGACCTTTCTGGAATTTACTTTTTCACCTGATTTCGTCTCGAAACTCTTATACTCTATTAGAACAATATTAATTAGCACTCTGTACACCAAATCCACAATGATTTCTCGCATTATTAATAATAAATAATAGACTCTTAAACTAATAAAACTTAAGTAAAAACAACTCGAAACATGACAAAATTCAAAATGAAAAGTAAAGAATAATAACTCTTTTACAGAGTTATCAAAAGTACAAGGAAAATTCACAATCTTACTCAAGCAATTTCTTCCCCCCATATTACTCAAAGTTCATCCCTGTTAGAATTTAGAACGAGTTCAAAACACAAGGGTGCTAAGACTCAAGCAACAAGATATATTTTCAATAAAAAGGCCAAGGCTAAAAATAATGATAATCAAACAAACATATATAATAAAGGCGTGAAATTGTGTGCAGCGGATAATGTATATTAGGTAGGCTTGAAGAAAGGTCGAGACTAATCAAAAATAAATGCCTATATCATTTTCCATCTACTTGGCAAGCCAAATATTTTGCCTCGAAGGTTGCTAGGGCAAATTCTAAAAGTCGTGACTATCATATACAATCCTTATTGCAAACCATTCATTGAAATCATCTAACCTAAAAGATTGTGAAGATAATATAAAATAAAGAACCAACTCTCGAATGCAATCATTTACTCAGTTCATCCTTCATATCAATTAATCAAGTTTTTCCAAGAAATGTAAAACTAATTCACATGCATCTATCATTGAACTAAGAGACTAATATATTGTTGCATAATAAAATTTTTATACTAACTATATATATATATATATATATATATGCATATCTAAATCTAAACATGAATCAAGCATGAGCACTATGCACAAAATTAATACATCCCCCCCACACTTAAACTAAATATTGTCCTCAATGTTGAACAAAATAAAAATAAAGATAAAAAGAAAGGAGTGAAAGAGAACTCCCTTAACCAATTTGTTGGTGGATGATTATCATGAATAACTGAATTTGCACTTGACCCATTCTTGGGTTGCCTCCCAAGAAGCTCTTGGTTTAACGTCTACAGCCAGACGCCAATTTCTTATTCTTTATTCCAAAGTTGCTCCTCTTCATAGTAGTGTTTCAGTCTACAGCCAGACGCCAGTTTCTTATTCTTTATTCCAAAGTTGCTCCTCTTCATAGTAGTGTTTCAGTCTACATCCATTGACTTTAAATGATCGATCTCCTTGTTCAGTCCTAATTTCAAATGCATTGTGTGGGAAAACTATTTGCACTATGTAAGGATCAGACCATCTTGATTTCAATTTTTCTTTGAAAATTTTTAACATTGAATCATACAACAATACCTTTTGTCCAGAAAAAAAAAGGTTTAGAAGCAATTCTTTGATCATGTCATGCTTTAGACTTCTCTTTATATATCTTGGCATTTACATAAGAAGCTCTCATAATTTCTTCTAATTCAATAAGTTGTTGTAGTCTCATTTTTCCACATGCTTCCAAGTCAAAACTTAATTCCTTAATGGCCCAAAAAACTTTATGTTCTAATTCTAGGGGAAGATGACAAGCTTTTCCAAACACTAATCAGTAAGGGGACATGCCAATTAGTGTCTTGAAAGCTATTCTATAAGCCAATGGAGCATCATCTAACAACATAGACTAATCTTTTCTATTACCTTTTACTACCTTCTCTAGAATTTTAAGGATCTCTCGATTGGATACCTCAACCTAACCGTTAGTTTGTGGATGGTAAGCAGTAGCAACCTTCTATTTCACTTCATACTTAGCTAATAAAGCTTCAAATTGCCTATTATAAAAGTGAGATCCTCCATCACTAATGATTGCCCGAAGGGTACCAAATATGGTAAAGATATTCTTTTTTAAAAAATTAACCACCACCGTAGCATCATTCAAAGGTAAAGCCACTGCTTCAACCCATTTAGAAACATAATCCACAGCTAAAAGAATATGAGTGTTAGAGTTTGATGAAGGAAAAGGACCCATAAAATCTATACCCCATACATTAAATAATTCCACTTCAAGAATAGAGTTAAGAGGCATTTTATTTTTTCTTGACAACTTTCCAGCCCTTTGACAGCGATCACATCTCTCAACAAAATGTCTTGCATCTTTAAATAGTGTAGGCCAAAATAATCCCGATTGGAGAACTTTCATCGCTGTCCTTTTACTTCCAAAGTGCCCACCATAATTTGTTGAGTGACAATGATGAAGTATGGACTCTACTTCATATTCTGGTACACATCTCCTTATCATCCCATCAGCAGATTGCTTGAAGAGAAGAGGGTAATCCCAAAAATACAACTTAGCCTCATGAAGAAATCGTTTCTTTTGTTAAAAGTTCAAGTTTGGTGGCATCTTCCTAGTCACCAAGTAATTCGCTAAATCAGAAAACCATGGGACAACACCACTTTCAATGGCCAATATATTTTCATCAGGGAAAACCTCATTCACAGGTGGATGATCCTTAACGTTGTGTGTTTGGCTTAACCGAGAAAGGTGGTCCGCTACAACATTTTCGCTTCCTTTCTTGTCTTTAATCTCTACGTCAAATTCCAGCAATATAAGAACCCAATGGATTAGCCTAGGTTTGGATTTCTTCTTAGACAAAAGGTATTTTAGAGCAACATAATCAGTATATACAATAACCTTTGAACTTAGCAAATATGATCTAAACTTATCAAAAGTATGCACTATTGCTAACAATTCCTTTTCAGTTGTAGTATAATTGTGTTGTGTATCATTCAATGTCTTACTAATATAGTAGATAACATAGAAAAATGTGCCCTTCCTTTGGCCTCAAACAACACCTATTACATGGTCACAGGCATCACACATTAATTCAAAAGATCGTGACCAATCCGGTGCACTCACAATGGGAGCTAAAATCAATTTTTGTTTCAAAGTCTCAAAAGCTTTCATGCATGCATCATCAAAAAAAAATTGCATCTTTTTCAAGTAAAGTATATAAAGGCTTTGAGATTTGAGAAAAATCCTTTATAAACCGTCTGTAGAATCCCGCATGTCCTAGAAAACTTCTAATTTCTTTCACCGATGTAAGAGGTGGGAGCTTCTCTATAGCGGCAACTTTTGCCTTGTCTACTTCAAGTCCTTGGCATGAAACTTTATGTCCCAAAACTATTCCTTCCTTACATTTCAAACACTACAAAATCTACAGGAAAGATAAACTTGTCAACCTTTATTAAAACATCTTCAATGACTCCTTTAGGATATACCAATGATCGGTCAGCCAACTGGAGTGTGATATTGGTAGGAGCAATTTCCTTGATTCCTAATCTTTTGAAAACAGAAAAAGGCATAAGAAGGCATAAGATTAATGCTAGAACTTAACTCACATAAAGCATTACAATGAACATTTCCTCCAATCGCACATGTAATCACAAATTTTCTCGGGTCTTTTAGCTTAGGAGGTAGTTTTTTTTGGAGGACAACACTACATTCCTCAGTCATGGCTGCAACTTCATTGTCATCTACTCTCTTTTTCTTTGTTAGAATATCCTTCAAGTATTTTGCATTACTAGGCATCTGTTCAAGTGTTTCAGCGAAAGGTATATTAATTTGTAATTTTTTAAATATATCAAGAAATTTTTGGAAATATTTTTCATCATTTTGTTGTTTCAATCTAGAAGGAAATGATACTTTTTTCGATCTCTTCTTTATGTACCTCATCTTTCTCTTTCCATTTGCTTCCAAGTAAGCTAACCAATAGATTGGGTTCATGTTTGTTGGTTAGTTCTTCATCCTTTTCCTTAACTTTGTTAGGCTGAATTAGTTCTTGTAAAGTAATACCACTTTGGGTTGTTATAACTTTGCAATGCTCTTGAGCATCTTTCCTTAGTTGTTCTAGTTGGCTGGGGAGTACACCCTTGGGTCGCTCACATGGTTCCCTATTTAGTTGCGCCATAACTTGTTGCATGAAGTGTTGTTGTTGATTCTGCATAAATTATTGTATAGTTTGTTGCATAGAATTGAACATTTGGATGAAATCTTGTTGTTGTGGCTGAAAAGAAAGTGAAGGGGGTCGAGAATGTTGTGATGTTAGTGGTGGATTATTGAGGACATAAGTCGATTCTGGAGAATTATTCCATGAAAAGTTGGGGTTATTGCGCCAGCCCGCATTGCATGTATTGGAAAAGGAATTGTTGTTCCTATTAAAATTACATACGTAGTTAACTCGATTTGTTGTACATTGACTTGTAAAATGTCTTTGTCCACACCATTCACACCTTGGCTCCACACCTATTCTTCTCTTCTCCCTTCTTTATGGCCTCAACTTCCTCTACTCATCTACCTTCCCTTTGGCTTGGTATCCTTTTTTTTCCTTCTCCTTATTTTTTTTCTCCCTTTTCATGCATGATAAAAATTTAAAAAAATCAAGAAACTAATTTGTATGATTTGTATTTTTTGAATACATAATAGTTGGGTCACTAGGTTAATTTATATATTATACTTAGGCTACATATGAAAGAAAATCATGTTAGGTGCATGCCCAATTAAGTAAGTTGGTAAATAATTACATTATAGTACTTTTTTTTTTGGATGTAAGGATCAAGTTTGCTATTAATTAACTGGTTAATATTTCTCTTGTCTATGTAGATAAGTATTAACGTTATAAATTAAGACAAGAGGTTTATTGGGGAATAATATAATAATTGGTTATATATAATGTCTCTTACACTATTCATTCAAATTAATTGTTGTGATATTAGTTACTTCATTATATTATATATATAGTACAACTATTATATGATATCAAACTTTTAAAATGTTATTAACGAAATAAGGCATTAATTTTGTATTGTCTTAATTCATCAACTTATAGTTATTCTATATAATGGGAATGATAAATTAATTATAGTAAACTCATAAATTATTGATGAGTACTTAGGGCACATTAATAGATATGATTATATTTATTTTTAGCCAAATTAATAAATTATCATGTGGCTTGCAATTCTAACTATTTTATATGGTTAATGAGGTATAAACTACATTATTAATTTATCAGTTAGAATATAAAAGCTTACTTATTAGTATATTTTAATCATTTAAGGAATTATTTTAGGTTTACCCATTTTAATATTTTATTCACGGTTATATATGAAGAGTCACGGGTTTGAATCTCGATAACCTCAATTTCTTAAAACCAAATAATAAAAAAATCAAAATAAAAAGTCATAGGTTCAAACCTAATTAACCTCAACTTCCAAAACTTACTACTAATAAGAATATGTTTAATTATTTTATAAAAAATTATAATAAAAATAAAATAATTATAATTCACTTTTCATTCAAATATATTATATCTTATAATAAAAATGAAATAATTATAATTTATTTTTATTCAAATACGATATATCTTTAAAATTAATCACAGTTTGTATCTAAAATATTAAATTATTATATTCTATCATATTATTTAATGAGAGTTTCTGTATAGAATTAAAATTTATTTGGTATAAGTCATGCATGGCGCAATATGTTGCCTAATTTCTTTAAAAGATGAAGAAAAATAAAATATTTTGTAATACCTATACTTTGTGTAGACATTTAATAGCAGTTCTGATCATATCATTCCATGGATGATTATTAATTAGCGGGGTAAAGTCTGATTAGAAGGCAGGCAAATTAAATGGTTCTTCAATGGCATCACTACAAGCAATTAATGGATAAATTTCCTCCGGGTCGAGTTTCTAATCTTAGAAGGCGTTAAACTTATATATACAATAACTTTTGAATATCCCCTACTGCAAAAAATGTTAGATACTCGGTCATTTCAAAAGGAGAGATGTTAATTGTTATATCTAGTTCAACATCATGAGCCATTTATTCCTGACATCTTATACACTAACAGATATTGATCATTCGCATGGAAGTTTAGGCATGTAAAGAAAGTTTTTACGGTAAATTTTTAATTAATGATCAATTTTGAACTCAATGATAAATTCTTCCTCATCCAACCCCTGTTTCAATGAATTTACTTGCCCATTCATTAATTTCGATCCATTTCCTTTTTTTTATTTGAAAGGTATTTAAAATTAACCCCTTTAAACTTCACGCTCCGAAATTTTTATAGTTTTGGGACGGGGAAAATATAACCGAGTGTGGTTTGCCCTAATAAACAAAGGCCTATTCAGAAAGGGTATTCCTGAGTTTAATTAAAGTGATAGAATCATGTACCCAATCCAGCTACAAACCGTTTCAGTGCAAAATCTTGATCATGCAAGATCAGATGTAATTAATTATGTTCCGAACTTTCTTAATTTTTTCATTTGTAATTGGCATACGAATTTATTCTGAGAGCACTCTTCATGGATTTCCCATTAAAGTAAAAACTTCAATGATAAGGCAAGGAAATTAACACAAAAACAGTAGAGGTTAAAAATGCGTGGACTTCAAAATTAGCATAATCTTATCATAATAAAGAACTGTGAGGGGGGAGGGAAATAAATTACGATTATAACTTTAGAATAACTAGTGATATCACTGCATCTTTGAAAGACTTTAACTTGCAAGAATTACACTGCATATATTAAAGACCATTGCTAATTGTACTCCTAATTGATAATGTCAAACATAAACCTCCTTATTCTCCACCTATGCCCACCTAAATTAATTTGTAGACAATTAGAAATTCAAAACACTAGATCTATATAAAGTAAATAAAATTTTGTAAATTGCAATATTTATGCTTGAGTACCATGCAATTAATTTTGTAACTATATATATTTTACCTGTGATCGTGTCTATTAGAGTCAGCCTTTCAGAAAAACATGGGAACTTACAAATTCATGAATAAAGTCCCCATAAATTTCCATTTCCTACTAATTTTTTGATTTTCTAATTAATTCACCCCAAATTAATTTATACGAAGGGCATAGCTTGAGAAAGTAGCTATAACGTCTGTCTGATCAAGATGAGCATTTGTTCAAAAGTTTAATGTATTTTTTTCAATAACAGCTCAAATTAAATTATTTTAACAAATATCATCCAACTTAGTAATTAAGTATTCGGACGCCCGCTAATTAAACGCTAGCCAACAAATTAAAATTGAAAAGTAGGGAAGGGTTCCTGTTTATGTAATTAATGGTAAGTCAATTCTTCTGCAGCCTTTTTATCTGTCCATCCATAAGAGTTCTCTCTATTAGACGTCTTAGCAAGGAAAAGACAGAACTATCAGGCAACACATGACAAGCATATAATAATATGATAACAATAAGGGGCAGGTATAGCAAGCCGTAAAACATAATTGTCTGTGAGTAAATCTCTACATGCTCCATGTCTCAAGCAGCTTATACATGGCCACCAGCTTGCACTTGGTGTAACATAGCCTTTTGTCATAAAGATGATAAAATTAGCAAACATCTGACATAAACTAACGAAAACCGATCACAACCCACAAATAGTACAATCAAATACAATCTAGTCATGCATCAAATCATACATGAATACAAGCTTCAATCGGGCTTTCACAAAGACAACGGACAAGATTGCTTATGAACTAGAAAACCATACCTGTGTTGCTGAGAGCTGACATGTGATACGATCAGAAGAGAAGAGACGATCTGGTCGAGGAATCAAAGAGGTTACAAACACACACTCGATTATTCAAGCAAGAGTACTCCATGATCAGTTATATATACTAATTGATCATCAACAGCGGATGCCGCCATGTGCTGCCCAATCTTCGTGGATGAAGTTGTAAACTTCATCAGGATTGGTAATGGCGATGGGAGTTATAGTTTGCTGCTGGTAATTCGCGAAGTAGAAGCCTTGTTGCTCCAACTGGGGATGGTAGCGGCTTGTAATAGTAGTAGGAGTAGCAGCAGTAGTATCCTTCTTCTCACGGCCAATCTCCATTCTGCGTGATCGCTTCTCCTTGGTCCTCTCCCTTGCTCTTGCTCTCGCCATGGCCCTAGACTCCTTACCATGGGAGAGAATAAATGTGGGTTTCCTTACAGTCTTGTTCTTCCTAGACTTGGGATCAGTGCAGGTGATTATAGGAAGCGGGTAGTTTTGCTCATGGGGATCGGCATCTTCGTTATAATCAATGGGAGTTTCTTCCACCCCAGAGGTGTCATCACAGTCGGAGGTGTAAGAAGAGAGGCTCGTCCTACCTCCGAAAGGGCCTTCTTTCGGGTGCAGAAGACCTTGCATGACCTCTTTAATGGCCCCCTTGGAAGTGCTCATGAGCCATTCCACCGTCTGGCTCGCCTTGTCATGGCCCAACCTGTCTTGCAGGTCGAAGAACCTCCGAGCAATGTCGAGGGAGAGCCTCATACGCCTATCTCTCGGCCCTTGGGCGGTAACGATCTTGCTGTGTCGATCTTTCTTCCCCGACCTTTTCCTTTGTTGGTGATCTCCTGCCACAAAGATATTCTTAATGATCTTCTTGTCGCAGTCTTCGTTGTTGTTTTTGTCATTGTTGTTGTTGGGTTGATCAAAATTAGCAGGAGCACCAGCACAAGGAGTACCATGACCAGCAGTATCGGTGTCGTTTGGGAAGGAGAGAACTGCGACACCCTCGGCCTGCGGCGCCATGGATTTGACGTTAGTGATACCAGCCGGAACTCTTCTTGCAGAGTTGAAGCTCTCTGTTAGGAGGTGGAGCTCATTTTCCTGGTCATGGCCGCCGAGGAAGTAGTCGAAAGAGGGGGAGAAGCTCAAGAAACTTGGAGAGAACTTGGAGGGTAGTATGACATCGGAGTCGAGGAGCAAGCAGTGGTCGGCATAGGCATTAGTTGGGAAGGATGGTAACATATCTGTTTTGACAGCTATAGCACTAGAGAGTAGAGATCACACCTTGCTGCTACAGCACCCTTCCCTTTGCGTGTTGAATAGGCAAATCCGTCGTTTGATGTGCAAGAGAGAGAGAGAGAGAGAGAGAGAGAGCGACGTCCTTCACCACCCTCTCCAAGTACCTAAAGGGGTAGCCAAAGGTGGGCAATCAGGTTCCTCTTCCAGTGTCCTCTCCTTCTTCATCTCTTTTGGTGCAATAGGAGTCTTCGATCTGGCCTCTTCTTACCTCATTGAGGTAGTTAATACAAACACTAAACTGCTCGTATATGGATAAGGAGCAGGGAGGAAGGACGAGAGTAAATGGGTGGGTGGGGATGGGAGGGGAGGTCAAGGCGAAGAAGAAGATCACTTGCCAAACTGCGATATATACTACCTTTGAGGGAGTTGTAGGACCGTTTTACATCTTCAATTTATAAATGTTATTTATTTATCAGCTTTTCAAGCTATGTCCACTTTCTTCTTTCCATTTGTTATATACGTTCCCTATTTTTCAAGACTATTCTATGATCTCCACCTTCAAAATTCAATATTTAGGTATGCCACGACTTGAATTGAATTTGTATAATTTCTTCTACTTCTTTCACCTTAGCTATAGAATACCAATAATTTAATTTTGAAAGTTGCATTCCTTTTCTGCACAAACCTTCTACTTTATCCAATTTGGGACCAGCACTAAAAAAAATCAAGACATTGACAAAAGATTTGTCACTAAAGCTCTAAATTTCTCTCACAGAACATTGCCACATTTTTTTTGTATATTAATCACAAAGTTTGTCGTCCCTGAAGCCGTCATTTTATTGATTCAAATGTTATTAATTTTTATGGTTATTCAATTGTTTCAGCACATAAGACCCATAAAGTAACATATATATATATATATATATATATATAGGTTATTTTTAATCATGTACATGATTAGAAGTAATAACTAGCGTGCGTGCATTGTCAGCCCAAAATTACAAGTTGTGATAAAGGAGGGTTCAAAGTAGTCATAACCATTAAAAAGTATATAATTTGTGATATAAACAAGAAGTGAGATTAGGATATCCGATAAGGTGGAAGAGATAGAGGAGAGACTGCATGAGGTGCTAATGTATATTTTGGTTTTTTTTTCCTTTTATTGAAAAGGTGCCAATGCATATTGGTTTCGGCTGTTGGCAAATTAATAATTAAGAGGCAAACAAGCAGCTGGGCCACTGGGGTGAGAATGAGATCAATCAAGAACACTGTGAAAAAAGATGAACGTGGAAGGGGAGGGAGGAAGGGGCATGGATAAATATTGCGCAGCTTCATCACGTGGGAAGCAGGTGAAGATTGACGGCAAACCATTGCTTTAGGGAGGTGTAATGCCCGGTAATTTCTATATATTGAGGATTTCCAGTACCTACCCACAAAGGCAAGCCGCATCAATGGTCTCGTGGGGATCAAAGAACAAAATTGCTCTTATTTTCTAGGGTTAGGGTTCCTCCATACATAAGACCACACAGAGTTAGAAGGAGAGAGATAGAGAGAGAGAGAGGGACTTCGTCAGCATTTCCTTCGCCGTACTTGGCATCCAGAGAGTGGTGCTATAGAAGGCTAGCGCGTGTACTCGGTGGTGGACCAGCTCAACTACAATTATATGGCATCTGTCATGCCATTCGACATACAGTGTGCTCTTTAGGTCTTGCCTCTGCACTGCTTCTTTCTTGACCACCCCTGTCTTTCCCAATCCACCACCTTAAGTCCCCTTTATGGCCGCCCACCCTATCCTTTCTCTGGTGTCTCCATGGACGCATGCCTTTAGTCTTGCTGCTCATCTTTTTATTCTCATTCTCAAGTCAAGTGACATTTAGGTGATGGTTGTCGTCTGTCGAGAAGAGCGAGGTATAGATCTTTGTGGCCTTTCTGGTGCCCTATACCAGCACTAGAAAACATTTAAAATCCGTCGGTGACGACTTAAGACGCCCATCTGAAGTACTTAACAAAAATTATTCAACTTTCATTGTCTTTTTAATAGTTTAGAAGGTTGAATTTCATTTAAAGAACTCAGCATAATTTAAGACCAAAACTTTTAAATTAGGGAATTGGATTTATCTAAATTCTAAAATCACAACTTCTGAACAAGATGTCGGGAAGTGGCATTATTTTTTGAAAGATTAATCCCATTCATTCATGTGATCTAGTGACCCACATTAAAAGTTGTGGATATAAGAAACTGTGTATGTTTGGTTTGCATGAAATTAGTGTAAGTTATAACATGAAAATTTTTAAATAGTTAATGTTGTAGTTATATTTTTTAAAAATTATTAAAATAACGATAAATAAATTATTTTGTATGCATATTAAATATAATTACATCCAATAAAATAAAAATAATTATGATTTCCTTGTGTGGCCCACTTATGTCCTCTCTAATGATCAAAAAAAGATAATTATGATTAATTTAAGCATAAAACACACTGTAAAAACATTTATTTTTTGAAAAACTTAGTGCATGTATACTAATTTTAGTAAGTTGATCACTTAAAATTTGTATGTTAGTTGCATTTCTTTCATGCTAATTAAACAGAGTGAAAACTAATATTACCCTCACAACCATTATTTTTTTCCCATTTTTTAAGTCTAATATAAAAATATATTATCAATAAATGCTACCTCCATTTGATTTATTAAAAATTTAATGTAAATAATTTTAAGTAACTCAATTCTAGCCAAATCAAGTCTTCCATTGCCGGCCAAAGTTAGTCCAAAATCCCAAATTTTAGAAATATACTTAATCGCTCTACGAAGGTAACAAAGCAAATTAATAAGAGTTTATAGCTATCAAACTTAAATGTGGAAGACACAACTATTCTCGTAGAACTATATATATATATATATATATATATATAATTAATCAAAATATTTTATTATCACAAATTAAGTAATGACTACTGCACATTAATACATAAGAATGAAAAAAAAATGACAATTACCGTAGACCAATACTACCAAAATGACATTCCAACAGATAATAGCTCCTATTCAAAAGTCTGTCTAATTTTAATATTTTATACAATAGGAGGTTAGAATCTTTTTGATATGTAAAGAGTCCAAACAACTCTTAAACTTTCTAACTCAATATTTCAGAGAAGTTTTCTACATTGAATGTTTAAGAGTTAAGTTGAATATGAGTTTATTAAGTTGAATGTACTAGATAGAATGATTATTGTAAAATAATATGGAAAGCTTTATTTGTCATCTATCCAAGAAATAGATGATGGTGTTTTAGAGAAAATAAAGAGTAAATCTACATCGAAACAAGTTTTAAGTGTTAATGAAGAAAATAAATTGACATAAACACTTGGAGGCCATATTAGTGATAGAATCGATAGGTTCTTATAAATCCTATGAATTCTCACGACAAGGAAAAGATCAAGATGAAGAGTCTTTAAAGCAAGCTATTAAGGAAGAAGATGAAAGGACCAAAATAAAAGAAGTAAAGAAAAAAGAAATTATGAAATGATATTGCTTAAATTCCAATTTTTAGCGTAAATTGATGGACCTAAGTTATCACTTCATAAACAGTTAACTAAGTAAAAGATTATAAGTTCATCCTTATTAATAAATTAAATCTTACCGTATGAGTATTAAATGTGAGATTAATTTTTAAAGATTATTACAATCTATATATCTCTAATAAATTTCATATTCAAAATTTCTTTTTTTGTCAGCGCATAATTAATTCCCAAGTCCACGTCCAAGCCATTATCCTTCAATGTCAACTACTGTATATAATTGCCCCAATATTGTTTGGCCTTAGCCTTCGCCCTATTTAAAAATGATTTAAAAAAGGAGAAGTGGTGATCCGGATTGTTCCACTTGTCCTTGAAATTTGATGCCTAATCTGTCAATATTTTCTATTATCAACGTCAATTCTACAGTCAACGTACATAAAACATGAGTAGCATAATTGCTAAACAGCGAAGATGAGGCATGTCAATAAGTTTTATATCATCAACACTCAGTGCAAGAAAGAAATGGGCAGTGAGCTGTTGGTGATGTCTGGACATACTTGTGTTGCCTTTGATCATGAGCAACAGTCTTTCTTCTGAACAATGGGCAGGGCCATTAGCAGCTTATCCTGAGTCTTAGTCTCTATTCCTGTGATCTCCACTAATCCAATCTATCCGTCCCTTTCCTTGCTTTTCAAAGTATATGCATACATCGCCATCTTCGAATCAGCACCCCACCTCACTAATATTGTGGCCTTGGTCTTGCATATATAATTGATTTAGAATGAGATAAGTATGAAGATTGTTAGAAGCCTATGAATTGCTATATATTATAAGCGCTTCCCATGATTTTGTTCTGGAAATGATTTACTACGCAAGAAGCCCTCTCCCCATATCTCGTCTAAGTCATTAGACTCATCACTATCAAGACTTTCTGGCGCATGCCCCTTCTGCTCCTGCTTTCCATGTTTTCATTTAGAATATCTGCACTAGAGACCCATTTTTAATGATTCCAACTTGGAGCATTGTTGATGAGTCATCAAATACCTTCACCTTTAGAGCACTTGCCAACTTTTTGGCTCTAGTATATGGAGTTGAAACTCGAAAGTTTGCATCACATTTATTTTTTCCATGTTAGCGCCAGAGAGACCCTTCGCAGCATGTTCAGGTTATTCCCCTTCCCACTCAGCTTGTCTTTTCTTTTCTTTCTGGCGCCCTGTTGCCCTTGTCTTGATTATTTTTATTAATAAGCTAATCAATGACCAACATATCTCAAAGCATGGCACTCTTGTTCAAATTAGGGTTGACACTAAAAAATGTCTTGGAACAAGATGTGTTGCCTTGTTTTTATTTCTTCCAAAGTGCATGTTGTCTTCTTAAGCCCACCATTGGCGCTAGCATTGAACATGTACAGCAAAGAAGGAAATATTAATTAAAAAAAGTATGCGTAGGACTCAAAACAAGAATTAGCTGCCATTCTATATCCATACATTAATTACAACAAGTATGCGTAGGACTCAGATTTATACCAGTAATTAACAAGCAGTGGGGAAAAAATAAAATAGTTGCACCTCCTCTCTATTGTCATGTTCAGTATACTTATCTTTTTGCACAGTTCTGAAAGCTGGAACAAATACTATTCCTTCAATCATCGTGTGCACTGGCCGTGGCTCGATAATTGGGGATGAGCTTTGGGTACAACTGATCTTTGGCGTCGTGGTATTCTGTTTGGACCACAAACCCGTTTCAAGGACAACGAAAGCCTACTGTCCCGTGATGTACCACATTTTCCAGCCTATGCATTTCTGCTTTCGAAGATGAGAATCTTCTCTTTTATCATGGTGTTTTTAGAAGGCCGCATAGATTTTTAGTGAAAACAGATGAATACCTTCCCTGTTACTTGCGGCATTTCCGTGATGGTTCACCTTTTGTGCAGGTGGCTTTCTGGTTGAAAGGTGTTGGCCGTGTTGGTAGTCTTTCTAACGTCAATTTTTAGTGTGGTTTTCAAAGCTGGCGAAGTGAAAGATGCAAGAGATGGCAGCCAAAGATAAAGTGATGAAGCCACGTATTCCCTTCGCAACTTGGTTGCTCTGTGCATGGTGTTGAACATTTGAACTAAAGTCCAAAAAGTACTTCACTCTGCCTACCTATTGCTCCTTAAAAAATTTTCAGATGTGCGCTTGGTAATTTAGCAACCACGCATCCTTTGTTTGATCAGAGGAAATTAAATCCTCAACTACATGTAATATACCTGTTTTCAGGGAGAAGCAATTAGTTTTTCTAGCCCTTTAAAATTTCTTTCTTGCATGATCAACTTAATTTTCCTTGTTATGATGAAGACAGGTTTAGTGAACCTAACACAAACATCTATTTTTACCTTATTAATTGAAGTTTACAATGTCAATAAGATAATTACTTTTACATAATTTGGATGCAAAGTGGGCGAGGTTTTAGTTTAGCTATTGGTTTAATTGACAAGATATAATACAGTGACAGAATCTATGTTTTTTTCTTTATTTAAAAAAACTATTTATTAATAGCTATCTACAAAATAACAAGGACAAAACATCTATTGGATATAGCAATATTTTATATATGAAAAAAACAAATTGATTACTAACCATTGATTAGGTTTCTAAATTATCCTTAAAATTGATGTAAATGATAAAGCAAGAATCCCAGATATGTCATTAATGTGCAATATTAATGTAATCAATAATATGATTATGTCTAGTAAGAACGTGGGTTTGTGCCTTTAGACATTGGAGTGATGGCAATCATACATATATAGCTCAAAGGAAAAAGTTCATTTGTTTTAGTTTCAATATATCGCACCACTAAAGAATGTTTTCAGTAATTAAAATCATAATTTACCTTTAATTACATTAGATAACATTATGATGAACATCCTCCTCGGCGAATCAATTAATCACGTACAGCATTTTTTTTTCTTCTCCAAAGCATAATTAAAACAACATGGTTAAATTATGCATCCTACCGATCATAAGTCCAATACTCTAAGCGTACACCCCAAACAAACCTTAAATTTTATATGTATGTCAGATGAGAATCAAAGTGGTTTTTTCTTTCTGACGTTAAAAGCTTCATGGTATTCATCGTCAACACCAGTATTTAAGCTGCAATTTTTCAATTGAGCAAACATCGGAGTAGCTAAAACATTTAGCAGAAGCAACATTAATCAGCTAGGTGACGATTATCAAATAACAGATTAATACGGACATCACCAGTTCTAAAACCACTTAAGAATAATATAAAAAATCTAGCAAGTAGATTTAACACTGCCAAGTATAAATTGAGACACACATGTCAATCGAGTGGCAAAATTATTAAGTCACTAAAACAAGTTGCAAAGGCAAGCTATATTTAATTAGGTTTATTAGCATCTGTAGGTGTACATTATGTAGTATATATATATATATATATATATATACTA